>PRKT01000190.1:61274-79461 GCA_003671525.1 Saccostrea glomerata
CATTTTTCATAACTTTTGAAGGGTTAGGGCTTCATACTTCACATATGTATTCTTTGTGGGAAGACCTTTCATAGCATACCAACAATCATGACCTTTTGACCTTTACCTTGGAGATTTCCGTACTTATGGATTAACTTTAGCCTTAGCCTACTTTCATATTTCACAATTGTATTTCCAGTAAGAATACCATACTTTTGGTACCAATATATTAAATTTGCATCTTCGCTATATTGCCACACGGGGGGCCAGAGTGTTTCACAAATGCATCTTCTTCATTTATTTATCGTGGTCTAATGTCTCTTATGTAATTTACTGAATTCCCATTTTTCATCAAAAGGACAAACCACTCTAATTGCAATAAACTATATTAATTTGAATTCTTTAGTGACTCATGGTAAGAGCTTCCTGAAATGTGAGAAAACCATATCTAACTCTTCGGGACTAAAAGGAGCTGAGATACAAGCATTCAGATATATCAATGCATAGATCTAAACATGCACATTCAACTTTTGATTAACAATTCTGTTGTGTTTGGTAATGAACATGAAGAGGATGCAAATATTTCAAACATTATGAAAAACATTAAGCAGAACAAACGCCTGTTTGGTGCAGATCATGAAATGTACTAAGCTCTATAGCTTTTATTTTCCAGTGTGCATTAATCCTGACTTCCAAATTCTTACTTGGATCCACCTCTGAAACGGGAAGGATTTTCCACGACATTGGGTATTATCCGTAAAATCACATATAATACTCGATATTAGGGTATCGTTGAATCCATGAGATCTAGTATTAAGGCGTTGTAATCACTTTATTAAACGATGCAAATGTTTTCTTAAGGTATCACCAGTCAGCCATTTTTGAAAGGGGAGTTACAGGGTTGTACTGTATACTCTATATTCTTTCATATAAAAGGGAATAGTGAGTGGAAGAAACTTAATGTGTGAGAATCTATCTATTTAATACATAAGTTAGACGTACAAATACATGTATTTTAATTTATTCTCGGAAAATGTTTTTTCTCTCTCTTTCTCTCTCTCTCCACTTGACAAAAAATAAAGGGGGCTTCCAACCCCGGAACCTACCCTCCTTTGGATCCACCAATGAACCGCTTACAAGCATTCACCCATCTTTGACACTTTTTCAATATCTCTCCAAGGTTTGGGAAACCTAATAAATTTAACTCCTTGCATATATTTTTTGAGTCACTATTGCAGATTCCATGACAACAGTTTTTTAATGCATCCTTTTTTTTTTTGCACAGATTAGCCATAATATAATTACTTAATTAATTTACACCACAAAGTAAGATTCAAGCCACTGTTTTGGTCATGTAAACATAGAAACATGTGGGTCAGTTTGTCCCATCTAAATAGTTTGCAAAATCTTCTGATATATATGATAAGGAATTCTAAAAATAGATGCAGCAGAGATTCTGTACCTGTGCTATAAACAGATAAGACGCAGCTCTCTGCTGAGTCAGTGAGTGAACATTTAAAATATGTCAGTTTCAATTAAACAATGATGCAGATTTCTTTTACCTAGGTAATGTAGGGTATTAATGTGATAGGACCTTCGCAAACTAATTCAAAAGCCCTCAGGCGAGGTCAGATAATTATAGGTTCATGAGGAAAAAAAAAGAATTATGTATTGTTTTTGGAAAATATTGTGACCGAATTAGATTAATTGCATCAAAATCAGATGCAGAGAACTGCACTCGGTGATCTGTTTTGGTTTCCCCGACAATTTAAATTCTGTGTCAGCGAGAGTTTTTATCGGCCAATGAGCGTGTCAGCAGCAGACTCTATACATCACTGATCACCTGTCTGTATACAGCGCATACCTGATATCAGACAAGCAGGCCAGTTTATCAAAATTTAGCCTGGTTCCCTGTCCCTGTTTTGCTTCGTGTACTCCTGCCTTGGAAAGTATGAGCCTGGGGACCAGGCTTATCAAAGTTAACGTGATTTGTCGCTAGATGGCGATCGCAAATTCCCTTCCGCCTCAGATGAGCGGTACCAATAGAGCGGAGGCTAAGCCTCCGTCTAAAAATCACAATATATAAAAATCACGATATATGGTTTACTTTGATAATTCCAGGTATTTTTGGTGTTCCCAGAGAGAAATGTGCAGAATGTTATTACAAGGCAGTTTGTGAGTTTGCTGCTTCATACCCTCGTCAAAGTCTACACGAAATTCATTTTGTTGACAGAGATCCAACAATGATAGCTGAAATTCAAAATGCTTTTAAAGATTTTAAAAATGCTACAAAATGATATATGGACACATTTTTTCGGAACTCAATATGCATTGCTTATATCACACTTGCCTTTTTCCTGACTACTAACATACAGTTTATATGTTTACAAAACAATATAGCAATGAGTGTATTGTAATTTTTCTGGCTTTTTTAGTAAACAGTTAGGATAAAACCTATATATATATTTCTAATGTAATAATAGGAAAGATTTTGTACAATGAATGGCCAGCAACATTATAAGACCAGAATAATCGAAGGAACACTTTATCGTATGGTTTGCTTTTAAGCATCCTTAAAGATGCAAATATGTCATATCTTGTTTCAGCTTTATATTTGTTACTAGTGTTAAAATCCATGCATTGTAAGAATCTGATTGAATAATAAGGATTGGAAGCAAAATGATTTTTGTAAACACCTCGTATTAATGTTTTGTTAAAAATATTTTTGTTATTTCTTAAAGAATGAAGGATTTTTTTAACTTACTTATTGTAAAATAAAAGTTTTCAGTTGTGTAATGTTTGCATGAAACATGTAGATATAACGACCAGTATTCAAGATCATAAAATCCACAAACGAATACAAAATAGGAGCAGAGTAAACACAGACCTCTATTACATCCAAGTAAAGGATACAATTTAACCTTAGAATTTTTCATACTCTTATTGAGAATCGATAAAGACCGTGTTAGTCACAATTGATTTTATGAGGATGCTTTAACAATGGCACTTTCGGACTAAGGTTGGTCGAAACTTGAGTTTCTATCGGAACTGCAGATGGATCACACATTGTAACCGTATAAACTCAGTTTCTTGAAGGAAGAACAAGATGTGTTTGTGAAACACTGGTGTTCCTGCATGGCAGCTTATGGCGAGGGTTGAAATTTCTCAAATGCTTGTAAAACACCAAAACTGTTTGGACTCAAAAGGTTAGTCTTGTTACAAGAAACACACCTGTGAAAAATGAAAGCCTTAATTCTAGCTGTTCGAAAGTAATGGCCAAGATAAAAGTTCTTTAAAATTGAGATAAACTTTAAGGGCAAGATCAAAAATATTCATAGCCACTGAAAGGTCTTGTCACCATGCATACATGTGAAATATGAAAGCCCTAGCTGAAACTGTTTAAAAGTTATGGCCAAGGTCAAAGTGTAGTATTTGTTTTGTAAAAGTAGGTCAAACTAACACAGATAGACAGACGAATGGACGGTAAGGCAAAAACTATATACCCCGTACCATCGTGTACGGTGGCATAAAAAGTTAATAAAAAGTAATGTGCATGCATTCGATCTCACACTTTCATGAAGACGTTATTGCACAAATAATCAAAAAAAAATATTTTGTAACAAAATTAAAATGCTGTCTTGGTCTTAGAAAACATTTAAGATTTAGACTCAGATTTTAATTGCACATCTATTATAATAAAATGAAACTAATAATGAGGTTTGATCGACTTACCGTCCGGGGAAATAATGAAAACAAAATGTTAAAAAAATATATTCCCGATAATGAATATAACGAAGTTTTAATAAAAAAGTATGGATTATTATTACCAATTCAAACTTAATAATGTAAACGAAATTGCTTTATGTTTTTTCTCATTTCCTGACAAAATCGAACATGAGCTTCAACAATAGCTATTATAAAAAACAATGGCCCACAGGCCTCAACTCACATCTTCGACATACATGTAATGACCAGAACATTTAGTTTGAAAGATTTATTCCACCTTATAATGCACTGCCATGAAACGTATTGACGCCTGTTCTTCAGAAATATTTCATTTTTATATCTCTGCATTTTGAAAGTAAAATATCTTGTTCACCCTATTCTCCGTACAAATAATTCATACTTTGAATTCTTAATATTAATATTTTCGTCATTAATTTTCAATGCAACTACATTGCACTTTCCCCGATCTTCCCTTAAAATATCTATGTGTATATGTATTTCCAAATAAAATGTTAAAAACTTCTTATCGCTACATTATATCCCCAGAACAAGGTCTAGTTTGAAACATAAACCCACTTTTCAAACTTTTACTTGCTAGTCCAACTTGTATTCATTTTTTTTTCTTAAGAAAATTGAATCTGTTTGTTTAAGATGCTTTCATAAATCATATACAACGCTCCACCTATTCTAGAGAAAATTTCAAAAGATTTTTTTTAAATATTGTCTAGAAAAATTTATCTGCTATCAGTTGACCGGTAGTAAGTTCGAAATGTACTAACTCCGCTATGTCCCTATTTTGACCATGAAGATCTAGTTCTGTTTGTTTTATTATTCTGTCTTCCGAAAGCAAAACATTGACATAAATTTTAACAAAGAACAAAAGAAGTGTACTGGGTTATTAAAATGTTAAAAAAAACAATCGTGGGGTTAACAAAAAGTATTTGAGATCAAAAGTCCAAGGAGTCGAAAGCAGAACAAACAGGAAACTCTACAATATTAGAGATGGAATCTGGTGCCGTGGAGGAATGAGCATCCTCTGTTTACTGCTTACGAACATGGACTCCAACGAATTAAAATAATTCGACATTAGACCAAATTGTATTCAAATTTAAAGCAGGTTCACAATGAGCGATCATTAGTATTGCATTGGAATACAAAAGAAAAAAAATCTTTAAAATCTTTAAAATCACTTTGCTCAAAAACAAACCCATGATTAGTAATATTGATATGGAAACACTCAAAGGTAGTGTTAATTTGAGTTTTTCTCCTCCCCCTTAAACTTTTCAATGCAAAACTGATTTCTGCTTTTTTTTTTCTGGTCAGTGTGCTCAGGTAAACGCTGTGGTCCTTCTTGTTTCCCGCTGAAAGTGGGGGATATTAATTTTGTCTGTCTGACCATCTGTTTGTCAGTGTCCGTCCGTCGATCTGTAGTTCTGTCTGTGTGTAACGCTTTCGTTTCCATGCATATTCGGAAAGCCAAATTGAGCTTTTGCAATGAAATTTTAAATACAATAAGTCCCTAGGCCTAAGGAAGATCCCTAATAATTATTGATTTTGATGTAAAATTGTCAAGGTAATAAAAATGTTGTCTGTTTAAACACTTACGTTTTCGCAAGATATCTCTAGAAACATTTGAACTTTAACAATATTTCAAACCATAAATCACTGGCTTAAAGAAGACCCCCATTAAATTAGAATTCAAAAGGTCAGAAGTCAAGGTCGTTTTTATTATGTGTAAAACTTTCATTTCGGGATGATATTTCAAGAAGATTTTGAGTTTTTGCAATTAATTTTTAAAACATGATGAACTCCCTATGAACTCCCTATGCCCCCGCCCTTCCCCTAACAAAAAAAATTATAGTTATAGTTTACTAAAGTTAACTATAGTAAATAAAAGTGTCAAAGTTTTCGTCAAAGTTTTTCAAAGTGTCAAAGTTTTCGCCAAAGTTTTCAAAGTGTCAAAGTTTTCGATAAAGTTTTTCAAAGTGTCAAAGTGATCACTATAGTAAAGCAAAGTTTTCAAAGTGTCAAAGTTATAATAGTAAGCTATAGTTAATTATAGTATTTTTTGTTAGGGTCTGTCCGTCCCTCCGTTCGGCTGTATTTCTGCCTGTCTGTACCACTTTCGTTTCCAAGCGATATCTCGAGAGGCCTTTGAACTTTGCAATAAAATTCTACATAACCATTTCCTTAAGGAGACGCCAATCGATTTTGAAGTCAAAAGGTATAGTAGAGTTAGAATTAAAGAATCCTCATACATGTACATTTGTATACACATTTACAAAATAAATAATCAAATCTCTATATCCATATTGGCATTTTTTATTTGCTTTAGTGCATAATTTAATAATCATGGATTTTTATTATCTTGAATACCGTTCGTTATCACCATGTGTTTCATTGAAAAAACTGTTGTTCTTTCTGTTAGCTTCTAATGATGAAAGAAAACAAAAAATCATTACTTTCGAGGATATCTTAATTGATGGTTTTCAATAAGAAAGATATATAGATAAAGGTAGTCTGTAATGAAGTCAATTTTTAACATTTCGGGCTTATGAAGTTTAAAGTTTTCATCAATTTTCAAGTGAATGTTTTGATAGAAAAGGGGTGATATAATATCCGTGCATATGTTATTTTGTAATAGACTTCAGAGCAATGAACACATTTAACAGATGAAAAATTTAATGTTTACATATAATTTTGTTTATTTTTAAATTTTCACATTAAATCATTACCAGGAATACTGAAACACTTAAAACTGATCATTTTATGCTTGTAAGTTTGTCATTTCTCAGAATTGTAATAAACTTTAATATATAGCTAAATGGTCGATACATTGACCAAGTTTTTCATTGAATCAAATGCTGACTGGCGCTTTTCATACTAATTGTAAGGTCCTTGTTCACACACTGAATTTCCCATTATTTCAGAAGGAACAATTGGTGGGTCCAGAGGATGCACACTCCTCTACGACACCTGATCAAACCTCCTATGTTTTGGAGGTCCGTGTTTGATCTGCTCCAAAATTTGTTTTGTTTATGTATAATGTACATCTGATATTGATTCTGATCTTTATCTCCATATGTTTTTGAAAAAAAGTATTAAAGTATTTAGTTTTATTATTATTTTTATCATAAGGAAGTTTTTATTGTAGATTTTTATTTATAAATTACATTTTATAAAGATAGCTTGTAATAAGGAAATAATGAGATACATGTACATGACTGATTAAATTTGACAAATCAAAAAAAAACCCAGATTTTTCAGTAATAAAAAAAACGATCATGATATCAAGATTAAAAAAATCACATTGTTCAGTAGTAACAAATAAAACCTGGAAACTCACATACAACAAATATGAATGTAAACAAACTTTAAAAGATATTTTACAATCATATGAAAAATATAGGCATTAATTCGGAGAAATTAAGGATTTTTGTGCCAGGATTACTTCATTTGTATTTTGTCCTGTTGTTCTAGCGAAGTTGAAAATTGAAACGGTAAAATTTGATCTATTATAGTCAAACTGTCCAAGTTATGTTGAGCAATAGTTTAGGTATAAAATTCTGTATACAGGGTTATTTTTGCCTGTTGACACCTGCAAATAATTTTGTACGGTCTTGACTTCGCGCAATCATGGTTCTGTTTTAAGGATCTTGTCATATTCGCCCGTTTTAAATCTGTCCAATGGCAATGATAGCAAAAAATAAATTGGGAACGAAAATATACCTGTTTATGGTATATATATTTAACACGAGGCTTTAATAAATGGAGAAATTTTATTTCCTATTTACAATGTTATGCTCTTAAAATTTGGAAAGATCCAAACGTAATATCTTTTCGAAATGATATTTGTTGAGGACGATACAATGTTTATACACAATTGAAACTTTGTATAATAAAACATAAAAATAGACGCACTTTTACATATAATAAACATTAGACACAGTTGGATAATAAAATCTCTATGAAAAAAATATCAAATACAATTAGTCTTGCTAGTCTTTAAAGCAGCGTGAGAATTCCTGGTATTCGGTCGGCTGCTTGCTGTTGTCTGGGGTCACACCCTTGGCGTACAACTCGTCCAGAACACGATCCAGGTAAGAACTGTCCGGATAACCATTACTTATAAAACAATCAAACTACCCATTAAAATGGTGCTCCTATTATCATTATGACAAGTATACCATGCTAAACTTACCATTGCTAAAATGGTGATCCTACCTTGTCGTTACAATCAACCATGCAAACATTTATTGCAAAAATCCTGTACGTTTGAATTTTTTGTCTAGATGGCTCTAATATCTCACATTCTCCTTTTTGAATATGATAAAGATAGAAAATATGTTTACTAATTAGGGTTAAAAAAATAGTTCTTTCTTCATAAGTTCAAAAGATCATCTTTCACTTTTGAATCTTTTTCAGAAATATAAGTCGGACTAAGTATAACTTAGGTAATATAAGTCCTTGATGACCTACCTCTGTTCACCCCCGTTTATGCTAGTTTTGTGGTGAACCCCATTCCACACGATGATTCCATCAGTAGACTTGGTGGAGGAGGAAGCCACCGTAAACAGAAGATGTCTGCTGAAGGCCACATTCAGGAGCCGCGTCACCAGTTGCCCCTTGGCGGTGTTCGGGATGTACGCTTTACGGATGATTCCAGCGTATTTGTTCCCAGGGGATGGATGTAAAGACTGTAACGAAAAATAAATAATCAGTAAGACATACATGTATTCAGTGTTTGGGCAAGGGCGTCGGTAAGGAGTTTTCACTTCTTTCCTACGTACATGAAATCTAATACATACCCAAAGATAAAGATAAAAAAGATGAAACTCGATATTCATTGTAGTTTACAAAACGTAGACCATTTCAAAATTTAACGAAAGTTTATAAATTCAGGCTATGAATAATGATAAAATAAACTGTCAGAAATTACATACTGTTTGATAACCATCTTTGAATGTATAAGTAATGACGATTGTTCCTTCTGATTGTTCATAACCAGCTAACTTATTCTGATTTGTGGTGATATCCATTGTTCCATAGGGCTGACCTCTTTTTACCATTTCATATTTCTTGCCACAAGTTGGGCAGTCTGGGTGATATAAGAAATGGCGATCGATACACCTAGAGCAGAACACGTGACCACACTTGTCAAGTGTTTTAGGATTATATACCCTCTCTGCGCATATGTCACACTTTTCAGCCGTTTTGAATTTTGGTTTTTTCAAGGGAAAACCTTTTCGATGGATTTGACAACAACGATATCCCGCTTTTGTCGTGCAGCAGCTAGATCTAGGTTTCGGTCGTGCATCGTGGGAATATTTCCAACTGTCAGATTTAGACGAACTTTTGCACGAGAAACCTGCATCGATGAGCGCACTTTTTAGAGTGTTAAGTATTTGTAAAGATGAAACAACAACGCATATGTTCTTCAGGGGACAGACCCCTTTCTTCAAATCCTTGACGACGTCAACAAGACATTTAGAACAAGTTTCATCAAGACCGTCTAAAGTCGAAAAACCTAAAAATATGTTTTTTACAATAGGAAGAGAATGCATTTTAATGGAAAGCGTGTCACAAATAAGAATAATATCTAAATTATTAGCTCGCTATTTTCCCGAGTTTATTGGCAGATTGTGCGATAATTGCATCAAAGATATCTAGCTACTGTGCTAGACAGGGAAAAAAAACGATCGAAAAAAAAACTAGTTGCACTAGTAGCTGGACAATTTAATGTGTATAATTGTTATATTCAGACTGATATTTGATGATATTTTTAGAATTCTCACCTGCTCCAAGTAGAGGACACACTAGGCTTTGTAAACTGTGTTTTTTAGCTTCTTCGAACACATTCCTGATGGTCTCTTTCAGGTCCTGTTCAAACTGACGTAGCGGTTCTTCCTTACTTTTTCTTGGGCATACAGCATAAAAAATATACTCCCAAGGGACAGAGAGCTTTCTTTTTACTGGAATGACTTTACCAAGAGTTTGTTCTTCTTTAGTTTTAATGCTTGGCATATCCAACTCCATATTTTCCAGTTTCTCGGTAATGGCTCGTGCAATTTGTCCTCTAGAATTGCATTTCTTGTCCTGTGGACATACTATGGCTGAGCCTTGATGGGAGGCGATATCTCCGACCTTTATAGATAGACTTGTTGTGTCTGTAATATCAAAAACAATGCTCTTCTCTTCTTTATCTCGAGGGCTCTGGCTTCTGCTTCGCCCCTCTCTGCCTCGGTCTTTATTGGACTTCCGATGGACGGGAAGGAATATTGTTTTTGTTAGCGACTTTGTGCCAAAGTGTTTTTCAAAGACAGATCCAATGAGACTTATCATTTGACTATCTATATCAACAAAATGAATTTCTTGAAGACTTGTTTCTGGAAACAGTTTACCAAAGGATTCGACTGCCTTGCAATATTGTTCAGCGCAACTTTCCTTGGGTACACCAAATATTCCTGCATAATACAAATATATGAAGTTCATTGGTATAAAATCTGAGAAATAAATTAAAAGTATAAAAAGTTTGATATAAATGTGTACCAGAACTGATCGCTGGGATAGCGATTGATGTAAGCTTTAATTTGTCGGCCCTTCTAAAGGTGACTTCTACCGCCTCCTGCAGATCACCTAAGCAATACTTTTTCTCCTTATCTTTATAGTCGCTCCACGTTGGGCCAACCGTGTGGATAACGTGTTTGTAGGAAAGTCTACCCGCTGACGTCACACAGCAGCTTCCCACCGACAGGGGACCGTGCGTCTTCACATAGTCCTTACTTTCCTTCTCAAATTCTGACCCAGCTGCCTTTGCTATGGCTCTTGCTACCCCTCCAGCATGTGCGAGGTGTTCGTTCGCGGCGTTTACTATACAGTCTACTGCTAATTTTGTGATATCTCCACAATATATTTTGATGGTGATGCCCTCAGCTGATTTCATTTCCATTATTTTTACTTCTTCCACATCTTCGGTCTACATAAAATGTTAGATTTAAATGAAATATAATGTACATATATTTTTAATAAAGATTTATTTCCATTTGAGAAAAACCACTTTTACAAACCTTTTCCTCGTCTATATTTTCCTCGTTCACTTCCTTTGTGGTGTCTTGTTTTTTTGGCTCTGGAAGTTTTGTGCCATTTTCTATGAAAAGTTGAATACTTTCAAAGCCGGAGGTGACGTCAATTTTAGTTCCTGTTACCCAGACAACTGAATAATCTTCTTCCCAGTAACAGCTAACGTTGCCATACGAATTAGGGCGTCTAAACTCTGTATCATATGCACGACTGGTAACTTTTAGAGCCCTCGCATCGAACGTTGATGTGACCTCAACTAAAGAGTTGATTGTTTCAACAATGAGCGATTCCAGTTGATCTACTTTATCTGGTGAAGACTGGTCTTCGCCGGACTTCAGAGCTTTGTTAATGGGTTGCCTTGTATCAGCAAAATGTAGTTTTGGGCGGGAAATGAATGGAGGCGGTTCAATCAGAAGCCGACATGGCTGAACCATGTCATCTAACGTAATTAATATTTCGATGTCTTTCCATTCATTTTTAGTCTGATAAATATAAATTATGATAGATGGGAATAATTTCAAAATATCACATTTTAAATTTTGTACTTACCTTCGTTCTGTATCAATTTAAATGTGCAACATACCGGTAATAGCTTTCATATTATGAAATTGCATTACTTAAAGAAAATAATTATATTGACAACATTCTGCTTAAAAAAGATAAAAGGAAAAACAAACAAACCTTGAATGATACTCCAGCAGGTAAAGTCCAGAGAGAAGGATGGTGACTTTGTACAATGCTGTATGCCTTGTCAACGTCCTTCTCTACCCCACTCAGCCAGTAACAGCTCCTCGACTTGTGCCGGGTAACTAAAACATCCTCCAAGGGCAGTTTCTTAAATTTGATTTTACCCAAATCTACCGGCAATAAAATTGGTCGTGCGTCGTATCTAGTGATGAATCCTGACATCACATTACACACATCATTTGACACCCACTGCAGGGTTATCAGCTTATTTCTGGACACATGCATCACGTCAATCTGTATTCCATCGTATTCCAAAACATAACCACGCATCTGCAGAGCGCTCTGTAGAAGTGTAAGCTCCTTCGTGAAGACAAATTGCATTATGGGTGGAGAAAGCCATTTTGTAAAATCATATTCTCCTTTCATATCCTTAGGAAAGAACCCCTCAGTTTGCACTTTTATGCAAAGTTTAAAATCCTCCCAAGAAGATTCCATTTTTAACTATTGAAATAAAGATTAGGAATTGGGTTTTCTTAATCATCAAAAAGATTGAAAAAGAACAACAAAAAGTGTAACATTTACGCTTAGTAAGTTCATAAATAATTGAAAATAGGGGAAACAATAATTCAAGCGTTGACTAGTGTCATGTATCAGTAATCCGGAATTATACAATGTGTCAGTTTTGGGTTCTATGTTATACGTTAGTTAGTTGAATAAAAGATTGAAACCTTCGTGTGGTTGTCTATGTGATGCGACTCCGACGACCTATATGACAACTAGATGGACAGAAGACCTTTAAACACCAGACTTGGGGTTCAGTGCCTATTAGTACTTAGCATTCCCTGTCGACCGGCAACATATAATTTGCATTGATCGGGTAAATGTATGGAACGCCGTAACTGCCTTATGTGCACAACTTGCATCAAATGCTGGTACTTTGTCATTATATGATGGTATTTTGACATTATATGCTGGTACTTTGTCATTATATGATGGTATTTTGACATTATATGCTGGTACTTTGTCATTATATGATGGTATTTTGTCATCATACATCTATGCTGGTATTTTGTCATTATATGATGGAACTTTGTCATTATATGACGGTATTTTGTCATTATATGCTACAACTTTACATTATACTACTTTTCATTGAAATACTTTTCTTTATACTACTTTTCATTATACTACTTTTCATTATACTACTTTTCTTTATACTACTTTTCATTATACTACTTTTCATTACATGCTACTACTTTTTCGTCATTATTTGATGTCTCGATCATCCAGACGCTTGTCTCTATAACACAAATTCGCTGTTCCTAGACTGGCAGGACTGGCAGTACGAAATCGAGGATCAGACAGGCAAGCCAGTCTAGGTGTCGTAACAGTATTTCACTTGGGTTCACTTCAAATCATAGCTGACGCAAAATAATCCTGGAATCTTTATTTCCGATTCGGGGATTTTGATACGAGACTGGTGCTGAATTTTTTTATGAGATGAAAAACAACATGTTAACTTCCTGTATTGACCAGATTTATTAAAATTTAGTGCATGCTGATTTTTCATTATATACTGTCAAGAGTGGGGAGTGATAAGGCCCTGGACTAGATTTTCAAACACTTGCTCGACTTCGACCGAAACAAACTTGCGTGCCTTGCTGGATGGCCATGTATTTTTTCGGTACTAAAATCTTTACAAGTATTAGCTTTCCTAAAAAGCTTGTCTGACGTGGTCTATGACAAAAATGGTCAAAAAGCGGAAAGAAATAATATGTTATATAATTTCTTTGGTTCGATAGTATATCTTCAAGAGACCATGCATTAACAAAATTGTATACAATAATGAACAAAGAACATTGAATTTAAGCTCCTGGCTCCATGATCGTGAAACAAACGAAGACTGAAGTCAAATTATTAATCGACGATACAATATTTGTTAATTATGGAATTTATATCTTCATTTGCACATAATAACATCTCTGTGAAACAATATTAAAATATTTTAATTCTGGTCTGCTTGGCTTTACAACATTTTATTATAAAATAAAGATTTTGATCGACTTAAGCTTAAGATATTTCAAGATTCCGGAGCCAGCATTTTTCAAGTAATGTTTTATATGTTAATTGACCTAACTGATTTTTTTGTTTCGGTCGAAGTCGAGCAGGTGTTTGAAAATCTAGTTCAGGGCCTTATCACTCCCCACTCTTGACAGAATATAGAAAAATCAGCATGCACTAATTTTAATAAAGCTGGTCAATACAGGAGGTTTACATGTTGTTTTTCACCTCATAAAAAAATTCAGCTCCAATCTCGTATCAAAATGCCCGAATCTGAAAGGAAGATTCCGGGATTATTTTGCGTCAGCCATGATTTTACGTGAACCCAAATGAAATACTGTTACGACACCTAGACTGGCTTGCCTGTCTGATCCTCGATTTCGTACTGCCAGTCCTGCCAGTATAGGAACAGCGAATTTGTGTTATAGAGACAAGCGTCTGGATGATCGAGACAACAAATAATGACGAAAAAGTGGTAGTATGTAATGAAAAGTAGTATAATGAAAAGTAGTATAAAGAAAAGTAGTATAATGAAAAGTAGTATTAAGAAAAGTAGTATAATGAAAAGTAGTATAATGACAAAATACCATCATATAATGATAAAATACCATCATATAATGACAAAGTACCATCATATAATGATAAAATACCATCCTATAATGACAAATTACCATCATATAATGATAAAATACGATCATATAATGTAAAGTACCATCATATAATGATAAAATACCATCATATAATGACAAAGTACCAGCATATAATGAAAATTCTTCACATAAGGCAGTTACGGCGTTCCATATTAATGAGAGCAATTCCTAGTTAAATTAAATTTTAAGCAGATTTTTAGCGAAGGTTTAATTTTAGCATTATTATCGAGGGTGCCAAGATCGCTAAAATTGAATATAGCTAAATATCAATTGCACTTTATTTATAATAGCTTCTGTAGTGAGCTTCTAAATCTTTAAAACAAAATTACATCTCGTTAAAAATAAGATACCAATTTTTAAGGACAAATCGCTATTTGAGTTTCGCAAAAAATTTAATAAGGGTCAAAGAAAAGTTTTTCTTTTCACACGTTGAACCTTTTATATATATATATATATACACTGCGTGAAAATTTGGCTTTACAAAACAAGTAAAGATAATGTAAATTTATTATTTACAATGCCTTTAATTGGCTTTTCTGAAAAAAGTCAAAGTTGGAAAAGGTAACCTTTACATTAACTTTACATGCACTTAAATATGATGTAATGTCCCACATTATCTTGACTTTACAAAAAAGTAAAGTTAATATTTACAATAATTAAACACAGTATTTAGGATATATTAAATCTGATAATTACAGATCCTAAATTCAATTAAATGCCATCTTTAATAACCACAATCTGATATTTACAAACCTTAAATTTAATTAAATACCATCTTTAATAACCATAAAAGTTAATAAGCTCTGTTTTCCATTCCAGTGAATGAAGCCTTATTCAAATTATAAATATAAAGTTTTTTCTTCCAAATTGATAAGTTGCGGAAATGTAAACATCATAATTAATATACAAAGTAACAAAAAAGCTGACTTTCACTTTGTTTATTACAATACAAAACATTTCTTTTTAAGATCAAAATCATCAAGATTCTTGGCAGTTTATGTTGCACACATCCTATCCTGCAAATTACATACATATCGAAGACAGAGTACATTTCACGAATGTTTTTTTTTTGTATGTGTCACTGACATGTTTTATAATAAAACCAATTGTACATTCTTGAATTAAAGTTGTGAATCAACATAAAACTATGTACTCTTTCTTGTGGATATTGTTTTTAGTGGAAATCAACAACTGTCAAAATGTTTTTGTCACACCTCCCTTTTCAGAGTCCAAAACTTTTCTCCTCGTGCAGGCATTTTCCTAATGCTTTTCCTAAAAGAAAAAGAAAATCTATAAGTATTTTTTCAATGCCACACATAAGTATGAATATTTTCAAAGGTGTCTGTGTTATCACTTATCAGAATTCAAAATACCATGATTTATAAAAATAAAAACAAGGAACAACCTAATTTATAAATAAAAAGTTCTAAAATGACCTTTAACCTCAAAAAGCAAAAAAAAAATGCAAATTTATGAATTTAATGAGTGGAACTCTTGTTATTGACATTTCATATGAAGAATCAAAGGTTAGGTCATGTATCCCTTATCACAAAAAGCCTATACATTACAATTTGAGAACTATGTATTTTTTTTTAAAGCACTATACAAAAACAAAGAATTAATCCCTGAAATATTGGGAAATCATAGGTTTCCTGACTACTCTGTTGTCAGTTTACAAAGAGAACAATATGGTGCTACATATTTAGTTTAGCTGTACATGTATACAGAATGATACTCAAGTTATGGTTTAGGATATATGTACATGTACCTTTTTCTCCAATCGCATGTTTCAGCTCATGAACTTTTTCCTGATATGGAACAGTAAAAGGACTTTAGGTGAGAGTCCCTCAAATTGAAGATGACAATCATGCTGAAATAGAATTCGTACAGTGATTAACATTTTCTGCATATGGACAAATTAATGTTGTCAATATTTTTATTAAAAAAATTATGAGTTTGAAACAAACCACTGCACATGGTCACCAAAGAATGAATTGATTTTGAAAATTAATACACAATGCAATTACAAATAATAGCTATGAATTAACAAACACCCTTATGTTATTTTTCTATCAAGAATAATCTAAAATTAGTTCTTAAACAATACTTGCCATTTATAATATTAAAGTTGAGAACCCGCCTCTTCTTCATGACAGATCTTTTAATTTTCTCATGGTAGGCTGAGTAGCTTGAGACTATACAAAGGTAATTGAACATTAATTTTTTTACAAATATATGACGATATTTACTCCCGAGCAAGTCAAGCACTAAATAATGTTAATGTTTGTTCAAGTAACAGATTTCATGAAATTTAATATTAAAATGTGCTTGTACCAAAGAACACTGGGATCCTCAATCTGGGTAATCATGTTTTGTCGTCTTCCTCGCCCTGTCTTGATGTTTTCCCTTCAACAATCTGCATACTGAATTCACTATACCTGTGTTTAAAGAAAATGGACACAGTTTAAAATACAAAATAAAACAAACTTATTTGTCAAATTTGGAGTTGAAACTCTCAGCCAACTCTAAGTTTTATGACATTTGAAAGTGTAAATTCTCTGTAATAAGCAAAAATCCGGTTTTCAGTTTCAAATTCGCGGCATGACTTGGTTTTTACTACTCATTTTAGTCCCACTCCAGAATATGTTTTTCTTTGTCTTGTTTAATTCATACACCTTTACAGAATTAAGTGACGCACATAAACATTTAATCCCCAAATTGTCAAAAATACTTATCTAATATCCTGGCAGCAGTAAATAACATACAAAGCGTCGTTTTGCGTGAATTTGATTAGTTTCAATCATTCACAACATGCACAATGTACTGATCTGAAAGTGAAAGTGAAAACGGCTGGAAATCGTAAACAAACCTTTAGAGCATGCCAACCCAGGAGTTCGAGCAGTTGTCAAGGCAAGAATCTTCTTAAATCTAGATGAAGTATAAAAATATTACCGCTGGTTTCAAACTTCGTCAAAATAACGATGCAGACCCGCTCAACTTGATTTGAAATGATTGGCTATTCAACCGAATACACAGTGCCATATTTGGGTTACTGTTCAGAGTAGGTCGTTCGTTTTACATTCGTGAAGATTTACATATTACTTGAATGAAGAGGATAACATAATACTGAGCTGACAACGGTGTGTAAAGTATTTTTTTCAGTGTAGTTTACGATACAGGCTGTAAATGTGCTGGAGATTTTATTGATGTTGAAGCTTGTAAACAAAACCAATAAACGTAGGACTTATTCACGGCAATGTATGGGAACCAGAGCAGAGAACCAGTCTAGAATGCAAAGAAAATTCCGCCAAGTAAACAAAGAAAGAGCTTTGGGATGTTGTCAGTTGTATATACATTATGTGCGACGGTGACTGCAAGGTAATACATGTGTCTTTTTTGATGCGAATAATTCGTTTCATTTTATTATGGAAATTTATCCGTCCCAACACTGGCAGAAATATAATTAATCTGACTTCAAAATTCCTTCCTCTGTTCCCCCAAGTACATGTAACACTCTTCTCTCTCATTTTTAAAATTTTCATTGTATATTTTTGTAGAAGCAAGGAATGTGGAGCTAATGCATGCTGCTAAGGATGGAAAGGTCTTGTGTTTATTGGTCATGCCTGAGACACCAGTCACAGTCAGACAGTTGTACCTCATTCCATTTTAGGTAATGTCTTTTGAGTTTTTTTTAACTAGAGGGAACAATACATTTTTCATTCAATTTAAATGTAAAATTCTAGAGATGACTTTTTTTTCAACATTGTTGGATACTCACTTCATGATTTTATGTAAAGAATATATTTAAATTATTTACTCACATTTTTTAAAGAGGCCAGGTATGGTGAAGAGATAATTCATTTTTTATTCAAAATTTCATTTTCCATGCATTTGTACAGGGAGTCTGTATGCACCTGAGGTGAGCGTCAGATTTAATTTTGAAGGTGGATTACTTTCAGATGTTGTGATGAAGATTGTTGAAAGAGATTATCAACATAGAACCA
>PRKT01000190.1:92778-109719 GCA_003671525.1 Saccostrea glomerata
TTTAACTTAGTAAATGAGAATGGTATCGAATTTCTAACTTGTTTCAACTTAAAAATTTTCTCAAATAAATTTACATTGATTCTATAAAGGTTTAATAAGTTTTCTAATTTCTTAAAGTTACTTTTACCCATATTTTGCCTGCAGAATTTTCTTTTTTACCCATAATGCATCAGAGTACCCAAAGCAATATAGCAAGTGATCCAAATCAAGTAGATTTTCGATTAGCACTTTGTATACAGTGGTGGTCGTTATTTCAATAGTGGTCGTTATTTCAATAGTGGTTGCAACAGAGGTCCATGTTTGATCTGCTCCTATTGTTTTTTGTTTAATGGACTATTGAGCTTGAATACTGTTCGTTCTTCCATATGTTTCATCGACAAAGTGAAATATATTTTAAAATAGAAAGTATATTGTGTACATATTTCACACATGTACACAAGTTTTAGATCTACATTACGTAAATTTTTTTTTAGATATGATTGTCATTTCTGACATGTCTATGTGTTTTGTCTGTGAATTTTCTTTGAAAGTTAGTTGAGTTGAGTTCTTGATTATTCTACTGGAGCATAAATTTCGCCTGACGATAGGCCAGGAGCTAAGGAAGCCTAATGTGCATGTAAATCTCGTGCGTCTGTTTTTTATGTCAATCGGCGGGGACTATCGAAAATGACATGGTAGGCCTGTATAGTTTAAATTCATTATTCCACATTTTTAAAAAAAATTTAAAGGATGAGTGCACTTAGGGTATGAGAGTTGGGTCCCGGTGTTTTGCGTAAAATGAAATTCAAAAATTCATTAAATTTATGTTTTATAATTGTTAAACAACGCCTTAAGAGCAGGTTTTGGTATATTATATTACATGAAAATATTAAATAATGCTGAGCGACTCTAGCCTTTGAAAAGCGGGTTTTGTCATATTTTCTATTGTTATTCATTTGCCGACCAGTTTTCAATGACATTGTTTACATCGAGCTGCAACTTGTTCATTAATTCGTCTAATTTGCGCAGAATGTGTATTTTGATTTAAACTTAAACATATCTAAAGGACAATGTTAGACAAATTAAGGCTCATGTCTAATTGTTTGAAAAAGTCTCCAAAATACGATCGAGTTATCCACTAAATTAACAGGTCTCCGAGTGTCAAAGATTGATATCATTATCACTTTACTTTACTCACGTGACATTCCGCTGTTCGATACGCAATCGCATCATCTCGGGTCTTTCCGTCAGTGGTCGGAAAAACAACCTTGAATGTATTAACATCACCGGATGTTAAAGATTTATACATCTTCCTGTTTATTCAAATATAGGATAGACGGATTTAGAAGTCCCCTTATTGTATATTCTAAGTAATATCGTTACATTGAATAAAGTCAAACTCCATATTCCACAGATAAAAGGTAGCCATGCATTTATGTCAAAGATCGTGAAAAGGGAGGGTTGTCATGGCGTCTACCATATATACATTCGAGGTCGTTTTTCCGCTAGTCGGAAAGGCCCGAGAAGTTGCGATTGGTTCGATACGCTAACGCTTTCATTGAACATTTCATTGTGTTTGTCATTGGAAGTTTCTTTTGTGACAGTGTCTATCGTACTTTCAACTTCAAACTATGGAAGATTTTCGCGAAATTTTTCATAGGGATGAAGATTATGTGTCTTATTTTACTTTGAATTTTTCGTAAGGGGTGTTTTGGAGGAATTCTGGTATTGTCAGTGTGATTAGTACTTAAGTATAGGCTCATGTCGCCTCAGTATTATGGTCTGCGGGGCGAAACATCAACCCCATCCCTAAACACTACAATCATTTATTATTTGTGCACCATGAAACTTCACCATCTCTCTCTTCTTCATTTAAATTCATGTGTAAAATCTGATTGCGTAAAAAATCATATACGTATTTGTATGTGCTAATGTTTCCATTCCACATCCATTTGATTTAAATGCCTCCGCCTATGTTTGGATAACTTAAATTCAAGAGTGGTCCCATTCAAATCTCCGGAATTTAAGGCTTATACATGTTCTTTTCAATGACATTGTCTGTAATTATAGAAATATGTATGACAAAAAATTCAAGGCATAAATATTTTTTTTTAAAAACTTGCTTGCATATCATAGGTTAACTTAGCGATATATCGAATGTAAAGCTTAGAACAGATAGCCAAAAAGTTTCAAAATGGCCTACTAAAGTGCGCTCTTTCTTTACAATTTCATTCACAATGAATATGAAATATAAGGAATCACTTAAGGATGACGTTTACTCTGGTTTCAGAAAACAGAAAGGAAATCTTATAAAGTAAAATATTTTAAATCAAAATCTGTTCTTAATTGATAAAATAAGCAAGTTTTAAATCAAAATCAATTTGAAAATTTTATATTTCATTATTTAAAGAAAATATACAAAAACAAAAGTCAATGTATGGTAATGCAAAGGAAATTCGGAATAATTTTTAATTTTCCATTTTTGTAAAAATTTATTATTTCTTGCAATATTAATCACAAAGTAAAGATTACATGTATTTTTAAACATTATTTTGCAAATATTATATGAGTTAAAGCTTATAAATTATTTCAAATAATTAAATGCTGTGAAATAAAAAAAATTCAAAAATATCTACAAAAACCATTTGAAACAACATATCTCAATAATTTGATCATTGACCCCATATAATATGAATACCATGAGATTTAGGGCAACAAAAGTAATCTGAGGCTATCAATATTTTAGAGTTCTTATCAGTCAGATTTTTGTAATATTCGATTATAAATGGGGAAAAATATAAATATGACAGAAGAAATTCGGACTGTAATAATTATCACATTTATGGCCAAAACTCTAATCCGTTCTGAATATGAAGCAACGCTGTTCCATTGCTATAATATTTCCTTATTTTAAGAGTTTGGTTGCTTTTAATATTTTGTGTGTATAGAAAAAAATGGTCATAGCGTGAAAAATTAAGGTATTTCCCGAGAAATACTCAGGGGTCACTAGCATGAAAAGTAGGTCATTGACCTAGTTATTTGAAATTAAAATTTAACACAAGAATCCTATGTGCACAATGTGCAATAGGTAGTTTTTTTCGTTCTTAACAGTGCAATATTTTGTCATTCTGAGTAAAGGTATACCTTAAACAATAAATGCTTTCTTTGTTTGTTATTACTGGAATTAACGGAAGCAGCTGTTGCAGAAAAAATACATAACCCGCGTAAGCGGGTTAGTAATTTTTTTTCTGCAATAGCTGCGACCGTTAATTCCAGTAATAACAAACAAAGAAAGACATTTTATTGTTAATATTTATATCTGTTAAAATAATCATTTAAAGAAGAATTAAAAAGATTAATTATTGTATTAATGATGCGAACGTCTTTATACGTTTCATTGATGGAATAGCTATTTATCAAGAAATCTGTACAGGCGACATGTCTAATGTAGTTCATGCAGTGATTAACGCAATGGGTTTTCTTTAGAAATAAAGGAGAATATATTCAGTGGATGTAAATATTGTCTAGTGAGTAGTGTATGCCAAGGACATCAACGATAATTGAAAAAAATAGGATCATTTATGCATAAAAGGCTTCGCCGATATCATATTTTTATAAAGGCATTCCCAATTTTCATAAAGATGTTTTACAATAACTGTCTTGTATTAAATTTTGACAAGAAGAGTATGGGTGCATAGGGAGAATTAAAATATATGTTTTGAATTATTTCTTATTTGAAGGCAAGCATTCCCACAACAGTGCAGATTTGAGTTCATGTTAATGATTTGACCCTGATCTGGAGCTATTACATGTATGTAGCCAAAATAAGTATTCAAAATTCTACATAGGAATATAAATCATTTTTGCGAAGGGGAATTGAGGAAAGTAGGGTGAGGTAACAATTATGAAAATATTCTTACCAAAGATTCAAATTTGTACGCATTATTTGTATACTTGACTTAAGATGGAGCAAGATTTTTTTATATTGCATCCTAATCATAATACGGGGAAAAACTGTGATTTTTTTTTATCAAGAATTGGAAGTCCTATAGTACATAATTATTCAGAATCAGAATATTGTGTTAATTGATTTTTTCGTCGTCTTTACCGACTTAGGATTGGGCCTTAACATGGAGTTATAACTTCTCATGCCAGTATTAGGTGAAATAAAATATCTACACTAAAGGTTCCACGGAGTCGAAGGTGAGCACTGAGGCCTGTGGGCCTCTTTTTTTTTTTTTTTTTTTAATTTAGTTAGGTTTGTTACAATAAATGATGCCAAAGATCATTGTTCGTGCAATTAGAAAAAAACAATAAAGGAAATTTGTTAACATTTATTAAATTTCCAAATTGGTAATAATAAACCCTGCTTTTTTAAAAGAAACGTTGTAATTTTGATATAGAGGTTGTGATATTAAACTTTTTGTTGAATCATTTTCTTATTATTACATACATGTGCAATAAAAATCTGAGCCTGTTTTTATAAACTATATTATTATGCTATTGACCACTTACCAACCATTTCAGAAAATAGGGGAGGGGCATAACGAATATAAGTTCTATAAAATTTGAATATGGAAAGGAACTAGAAAGGTTTTTTTTTAAAATTACTTCTTTATCGGCTTCTAATAAGAAAATCAATGTCCTAATTTTTCACATAGGGTAACCGTTTTCAATCCGAAAAACATGTTGAAAATTGTCGTAATATGGACTTTAATTGTAAACTGTCTGCTCTTACAGAATGCCACTTTAATTCCGAGTGAAAATATTCAAAATCAAAATAAGGAAAATTTCGTCTTCAATGCCACTCATGTAATATTACAAAGCATACTTCTGTGTGGCACTGAGATTGTATGCGATAAATCTATTCTGACGGCTCTGAATATTCCGGATAATTCAAAAACTTCAACTAGATGTCCGGAATGCTCCTGTTCCGACTCTTGTTCAACGAGCGAGAATAGTCCCACTTGTTGCCCGGATTTGTTTTTTAAAGTCGGATTTCTGGAATGCCGGAACATGTACATGTTTAATTCATTGAGCCCTGTGTCTAAAACAAAGCTTATGGTTGCATCGTGTCCATATGGTGCAAACAATGATTTATCATTAAACTGCTCACAGCCTCCAACAGATGTGGATTTCTTTAAAAATCCACCTGTTCAAAGTGAATCAACAAAAACTACTTATAAAAACAAATTTTGCGCACTGTGCCATAATGCTACTAATACCGAGCCAATGCAGCCATACTTCGACTGCCGTGAAAACACAGATTTTAATTATTTTTCGTCGTACAATGACATAATTTCTGCAGCAAAATCCAGATCATGTGGCATCAAAATTGAAGGCACTATTGTCAAGCAACGATCTTGTGAAACAGATAATTTTGACAAAATAGCATCTTGTAATGTGACGGGTTCGTGGAGGCGATATGATAAGCAAATAGATATCTCCTGTCGTAGAAGTGGGTATTACGCCCCAACAGGAGCATTTAGAAATATATTTTGCAAAATGTGTAACCCCCCACCTTTTAAGAAAGGTGCTATTATAAACACCTGCGAATATCCCAGCATTTTTATAAATGCATGTTTAGCTCAACCTCTCTTAGAAGCTTCCTTTCCTTACAAAAATTACTTTTGCTTTGCTTGTTCGCGTGGCGATAACAATACTGATTTCTACAGTGATGTCAAGTTGTCTTATGTTAAAGAAATCTATAAAGATGAGCTTTTTGAATTTACAGTTGGATTTGAATACGTCAAAGAGCATGTTCAGCAATATCTGCGAGATGTAAGAGCGATGTCGATCATACAAGGGAAGACTTCTACAGAACAAGGAACGGAACTGGAGTCGTCACCTTCGGTAGAAATGATAAACTTACCTAATGTTAGATATGCATGCTTATCGACAACATTTAATGAATCTTCGAGTTTTGATCCAACATTTCAACATCACAATGACATCCACTATTATGTCAACATAACCAGTCTAGTTTACACGAGCTTTGCTTTGTCCAGGAATGGTGTCTGTTCACCGTGGTTATTACCATCGTATACGTTACCTTTACAAAAGAACTGCTCCTGTACCGTAGGATGCACGACAAATTGCTGTGACGATTTTGCTCTGAAACAAAAATGGACATGTATCAGTGATCGTTATTCCGGAAGTCAAAATGATACGGTGAAAAACTTTCGAGCAATTGGTGGATGCATTCAAAGAATTGATAACTACGAAGATTACTGTACGAGTCGAAATTTTTCTCATTTTTATCACACGTTTCCTGTAAGTTTAACACGTGACAATAAGGAGACTTACGCCAATTTGTTTTGTTATTTGTGCGGGAAAATCCAAGCTAATGAAAGTGATAACATTGACATAGAATCTGTACTTCCATGGCCGTTAAAAGTTAGTTGTCCGATCTTTGTAAATCACAGAAATTTTAAATCTTTGCAGCACCTGATGAATTATCTAGAGGAAAGCCCTTGTGAGGTGGATTTCGAGCCACCCATTGATGCAGGAAAGTGTAGCGACGTGTGCATCGCGAAAATATCTTCATGTAACGTGTCTGGTACGTGGAATACTTATAACGAGGATGTATTAGTTGCATGTGAAAGCACAGATGTCTTAACTTTTCCACCAGTTAAGTTTAACTCAATTGTTTATAAAAACAGATTCTGTCTGATCTGTAACCCCACTGAAACACATCTTGCTGAAACAGATCAGTCCTGCACGCTGCAAGAACATTCAAATCTGACCAAGGCTTGTGTGCAGTTTCCTAATGTCCATGTTTGTGCAGGATACAAAAACATTTTTTGTAAAATGTGTAATGACATGAACGCTTCTAACTGTATTGATGTTGTTTACAAAGAGGTCATTCCTTCAACTACTACGCCATGGCCCACAATTCCCCCATATACCTGGTCATACAGAACTTACTTCTCTATATCTTCATATGAACAATCAGGTATCCTGCCTGTTGAAGACATTTACAGCAATTGTTTGCCAAACCAGATTTATGATAGCAGTCAGGTAATGTTTTCTATTTTCATTCCTGGAAGGGAGGGAATGTGAGGGACAAAACGTAAATATCCAAATTTTTGATAATATTCTGTTTTTTTAATGTATAAAATAATTTTCAATAATTTAATTTTGGTTGTGATGCGTCATTTGATTGGATTAAAAAATTAATCTATATTTTATATCCTGATTTGCCTACGTCATTTTTTATTATTTTATTATAAGGAATTAATTAAAAATCGTTGGAACTTTTTACTCTTTTTTAATAAACTGCTTCCTTAAATATCTAAAAAGTAATTATCAAAAATTAATTACTTGATTCTCTCTTGCAGAAAACATGCAAAAATCTGACCTGCTTTCCTGGAAAGACACATATAAACGACACTTGTGTAGCCTTACTAGCATCCAGTCAGAACTTACGATACACTCTTCCAATACAAATCGAGCTTACAACGCTAACATATGCCAATGCTACACTCAAGGAACTGATGCGAAAATTAAGAGCAGTTATAGAGACATCATTTTCGAATAATTTTGAAGAATTTGGCTTCTATTTTGAAAATTTCATTTTAATGACATCTTCTAGATGCACTACTGAAAACATAAGGCATGGTCATTTTTTATTATATTTACAAATATTTTTTGATGAGAAAGTTATCCGGAATGATCTAGAGATAAAACTGATAGAATTCACTCAATTGTCCACAAATTGGACTCTTGTGGACGACATTGTAGTTAATGTAGAACTTTCTAGAAGTGAGAAAGCTCTCAGCTTGCCATATTTAGTCTGGAAAGTTCACAAATCACAGTGTATTGTTTTATCTGACAAAAAGAAATGCGGTCCTGGCATGTTCAAAAACGCTTTAGTTAGCCCTCTTTTGAGGTGCAAACAAGTTGAATTGAAAGGCAACGAATTTGGGGTACACTGGACAAAACTTCGATCCACGTTTTCATACTTAGGGTTGTCTCTATCTTCTTATCACTTCGCAGCCGATTCCACTATAAAATATCGGGTATGTGCCTCTGATATTTCAATCTACAAAGAGAAATTGAAAGCAATGGGTTTTATTGATGAAGGTCTTCCCTTGTCTTTGCTTACACTAAGTTGTGTATGCATATCTCTTTTGTTCTTGGTGTTAGCGTTTACAACATATTGTCTATTTCCAAGCCTGAGGACACTTCCTGGAATTAACAATATGATCTTGATGATTTTTCTGTTTTTAACACAGATGTTGCTGATTGTCAGACCATTTTTTCGTTCTACAGGTATGGTTGTATTGTCGGCTTTGTCCCATTTATCATGGCTCTTGTTGTTTTTCTGGCTTCAGGTTTGCTCTTTTCACATGTTCCGAGTCTTCAGGCAAGATCGTCGTACCGAGAATTCAGGGAGCTATATCAGAAAAACAATAATTAAGTATGTCTCGTATGCTTTCGGTAGTTCCTCATTTATTGTTTCTTGCAATTTAATTATATCTTTGATAGAGTCGAACGGCAACAACACTGGCTACGATAACGCGTCATCTTTAATGACGCACAAAATTTCCTTCATCGTGACGCTTATATTGCCGTTAACTTTGATCTGCTTGACAAATATAATGTTTTATATTCTGACGTCATATAAAATATACTCCTCACCAGACATTGAAAGCACATCCAGAAATAGGATTCAATTTACTGTTTATGTAAAATTGTTTTCTTTGACTGGACTGTCATGGCTCTTACAGATTGTAGATACATTTATTGAAGTTTCCATCTTGTCGTATTTTGTGGCAATTCTCAATGGCTTGCAAGGGTTCTTTATATTTCTCAGTTACGTATGCAACAAAAGAGTATGGAATTTGTACAAGAAAGCTTTTGGAAGTTCTTTTGTTGACCAGTCTAAAACCTCTTCGGGTAGAGTTACTGTTTCAAATGAAAACTAAGGTTTAGAAACCACGTAGATGTATTTATTTCAGAAAGAATAATTTGTTCAAAATCATTTTGCAAAGTATATTCAATTGTGTTAGAATTCTTTGCTTCATTAATTCTGTTGTACCTAGTTCAATACTGTCACTCTTCTGCATTTGTTGCAAGCTTTGACAGGTTTTCACAATTTAAGATGTTAAACAGTTGGCTTTTCTTACTCCGTCTTTAAATTTTCACATATGATTTAAATGAAGTTTTTTTATTGCTCGAGAAATTGGTATATATTGTTAATGTCTTAAGCTTACTATTCAAAATCGAGAGAATCAAACATTGATGTTAGCTTGTTGTCATGTGCAGATGTCTTTTTGTCTTTTTATCCTCTAATTATTTGTATTAAACAAGGCCACATTAAGGTCATACGCAACGTAGTTTGAACTTTATTGGGTTCTTCCCTGGAGTTGAAGAAATCCACTAAATAAAGGACCTGTGTGCAATACTTTTAATGTCTATACATTGATTTGTATACCTCTTCTAAAAACAAATTTTGATGAAAAAGAAATCTGGAATTTATGTTTTGTAATTTTTATACGAGGGTTGATCCAAAAGTAATGTCACAACTTCGATAAAATCGCTATCCGTCGACGTAAAACAATAAAATTATAAATGATGAAAGCTACATTTATTTCAAATCAGACATGAAAATTTCAATTTAACATGATTTATACTTTTCAAAATATCGGATTATATACAAAGTGCGATTATGGTAGTCGCCGCAGCTAAATAACGTCATATGACGGAGACGCGCCGTCATACATTTAAACGCTTTCCTTCGTTTCATTAAAAATTTTTAAGATTTGATATTCACGAACACGTTCACAAAATTCCCTTTCTGACCCTTAGTACCCATCTTACACTCACTCTTTTCATAATTAATTTTGTCAAAATTCATTGAACAGTAGTAAAAGACCAACTTAAAATTTCACATATCGCTCTATCCGTCTGTCTTTTTGACCACGTCACGCACCATTGGACATTTCCGTCCGCCCTCCCATCTTTCGGTTTTCTTGTCCTCTGCTGAGCATTTAATGACCCATCACCCACCGAAAATCGCTGAAACCATCTAAACAAGTCTCTTATTTACATTCTTTCCTCCGAAAGTCTGGTTAATCAACGTAAATGTCTCTACTGGTGATTTCTCCAATTTGAAGCAAAAATTGCATTACAGTTTGTTTTGGCTTTTTTGTTCATTTCGACATTTCCTGTTTTCAATGCACCGGAATAAATCAACGATGTTTTTCATAAAAAATAGCAGTAATGTCATATAATTTTCAATTTAAGACTAGAAAATGATGTAAATTTTTGTCTATTAAAGTATTTTCCGTTTAGGCGCTTTTAAAAGATGCTTTTTAAGTATTTGTCTTTTTTATACTAAAAAAAGTACACTTTATTTTGTGACGTTCGGTTTTGACGCGGCGACACCCCCTATCTTATATGTTTTAAACATCTATAAAATAAATTCAGGTAAACATTACTGAATGAAAAATTAAAGTTTAATTAAATTTGTATTTGTGCATGTTTTGGTATATAATATTTGATAATATGACGCCAAATAGAAAAGATATGAACACTGTGACATTACTTTTGGATCAACCCTCGTACCTTTTTCTTTGAATAATGCAAAACTGTTCAAACTTTGATATCTTTTCGAAACCCCTGGTAACACATGCTGATTTTTTGTCTTAGAACATGAAATGGTATTATAAGTATAAATTTAGAACACTTTGAAAATTTATCAGTAGGTAAGGTACCTTGCGTATGTCCTTAATTCGGAAATTATATCTGAACTTTGTTGCAATGGGGACTCTGTGTCACGAGTTAAATTCGTCAATTATTGAATTGTTTTTCTATAAGCAAAGATCTTAATATTATAAGATGTGAATGTTTCTGTATCATCTATTTTTATGATGTTTTTTTCACAATTCTATCGTTGAGAGGACGATGTCAATGTATGTCTACGTTATATATATATAAAGAAGTAAAATTTAAGAACTTTTTATGAAAAAATTATTGTTAAATACATATAAATGAATTTATTATTTTACACATTTTGTTTGTCATAAAACTGTCAATACGTTTCATAGTTTTTCATTGTGTTAAATACTAAGAAATAATTTGAATGATTTGCAATGGAAAATTGTAATCTACAAAAGAATATTTCTCAAACGTATGAAAGATTATTTTATTTTTATTAGATTATTTTAAAACTTCAAGATTAGTTGCTTCTAGTAAAATCAAAAAATATAATTTTTTTTAAATTTAAGATTTTAATAAAATTTTCAATGATAGCAAAATCTTTTGGATATGATGCATCTTTTTGTATACATTTAAAAAAAATTGTAATGTCATGTTGTATCACTATGTTTCGTATGGAAGTCGGTATGTGATAGGCTAGGAAAAAAAACATTTAGGTTTAAGCAACTTAGAAGTCCCGTATTTCCTCAGAGCTATTGTTACTAGTTTGTTTTACCCGACTTTAAACAAATATTTTATTATTTAACTAATGTATGATATTGCTATATGGTATCTGTAGTCACTACCATGATATTAAAGTGGAATAGAAAAAAATCGGCAAATACAATTAACCTGAAAAAAAAATGTACAGACACAAAAATTCTATTTCGTACATGTACGCATTGCTCCCTATTAAGGAACTCCGATCCTCAGGTTTATAGAATTAACAGTTAAGTAATCAAAAATGCTCATAAAAGTATCTCTGAATCCACAAAGATATGTAAATTTATTCGCAGTATTTCTTTAAAGTTAAAGATTAAAGTTAATCATATTTTGGAGAAAATTGTCAAATCTTCAATATTTTTGCAGAAAAAGCAAATTGGAATATCAGCAATGCATTTTCTAATCGCAAATTGATCAACATATATATTTTAGGTTAAAAAACGATAGGTATCCAGGCATTCAGAGAAATTGTCATAATTTTTATATCTATTTGGTATTTTTTGTATTCTATTTCTGTCATGTATTCTATAATACATAGTGTAAAAGGCTTTTGCTATCATTGCAAGACACCACAAATAACTTATCATTTCATATCATGCTAATAAGCATTGGTATCTAAGGCTGGATTCAAGAAAATCTTATTCTCTAAAACTGTAATGATTTTTTCTCTTTTTATAGGGTACAAATGTCAACTTTTGTAAGACCTTTTCTATGACTTCCAAAGACCCTGAATCTTATAAATATGAATAAAATGAAAATTGTTGCATGAAAAAATTTCATTTTCAAGCTTCATTTTGATGCATTTTAAATTAAATATTAATTTTTGGAGTTATCCTTCTTGGCTGAGGATCGGATATCTTTAAGGAAGGAATTAGACACAACTATAAGTCGGCATTAATTATTTCATAGTCCAAACAATCAAAATGAATTTGATTGAATGATTGTTGCTTAACAACCTTCTATTTTATCACTCATATGGAAACACCACCATTTTGCCGGTGGAGAGCTGCAAATTCTGCCCTATGCTCGGCACTTACGACCATCGATTAGTGAGGAATCTTTTTCGTGCGAGCACCTACTGCAACACGGGACCTCGGTTTGAATGGTCTGATCCAAACGACCGGTCTCCACGTCTCACAGTGGTATTCGAACCCACGACGTAAGTATCAACTCCTTACTCCTTGAGCAAATGTGCGGGCGACAGAATTAATTTGAATTACAATACCTATACTGGATCTCGAAGGATGGACCTCGGGAGTACTGTGTAATAATATATTTAGAAGTGTTGTAAATAAGAAACGGATAGTTATCATTCAACTTCAAGCAACTTGTTTTGGTCAAACTTCACCAAAATCAATAATAACGGCACGTACAACCTCATACAAATTATACTAAAATATTGTTAACTATAGTTAACTATAGTATCAAAGTAAAAGTTTTCTAAGTTTTATTTACCATATTGAAATTTTTGGAACTTTTGGAATTCCCATTTTTCTTTTTTCTATGTGCTTGTATCTTTTCCTACTTTCTCTGTACCATGTATGTTTGTACATTTAAGATAATAAATTATTGTCACTGTCATGGGTATTAATTTTATCTTGTTATTCGCAAATCTATATTTGTAATCATATGAAGAAAAATTTATTCAAAGAGTTTCTACATGATTTTTGGAAAACACTCGCTTTAGCCTCCAACTCGGCATTTAGATATATCGACGACGTATTATCAATTAACTTCTTTAACAATAATTACTTCCATTCATATGTCATTTCGATATATTTAAGGTACTCCAATCCTCAGCCAGGAATGATAGCTCTTTAATTTATAATTTTATTCAAAAGGTCTCAAAATAACGCTTGAAAATTAAATCTTTTAAAGCAAACAATTTCGTTTTATACCTCTCAATGTTACGAAAGCCCAGAAGGCTCATTCGAGATTCAAGTTTCGAAATACGAAATTCGAAATTCGAGTTTCGAGATTCAAGATCCTGACTAACCAATCAAAAGCGGGTTCAACATTTGATTACTCCCCTTTATTATGTTTTTACTATCAAGAAATCGTTTAATATATTTATAACAAATGGGTCATTTGATAATATTACAATGCAAGAAAGAGTATTATATATTTTAGAAGGAAATTTAAATAATTATTGAATTTTTGATCAGCAAGATATACTTCAATTTATATTATAGCTTCTTAAATATTAAACAGATTACATATATCAGGAGTATATATATTTTTGTATAGTCAACTTGTTTACAGGCTTGATGACATAATAAACTTATAAATAAGTGTCAGGTGTCTAAAGATTCACAATAACCCCACCCCTACTTACCCCTCCTGTCCATTTTTCCGAACACAATGAAAATGTTACTTTGAAAAACTTGAAAGGCGACGTGGTATTGATAAACAAAAATCGCGTTTGTTTTCCTAATAAAGGAATAAGTTTTCAATTATTTATCTTGGTCTAAGGCTTTGAATTAGGAATAACATGCACAAAACAGATTGGCATTATGAAATAAAATAATTGCGGCATTTATTTTATCTGATATCAAATAGTAGCGAACTAAGGATTTATGGTTATATATTTTAGTCTATGACCATAGTGTTATGGTCAAAGACTAAAATATACTAGTGAAACCTTTTAACGATACAGTTCGATTCAGCAGTCAAGTCTCACTGCACTAATGTACCCTTTATAAATGTAATGAAATAAATACCCTTGAATTGCTTAGCAGTGTAGACACGATTCTCAATATTTCATATCCAATCAATAATAGTTTTCTCCCTCATCAATGATCTAATAAAAACTTAGTCGACCTACTTTTTTCGCAAGTCAACGAAAAGACCATATAATATTCTATATTATACGTATTTACTGTTTTCTATAATTAGAAAAATAAGATTTTATATATATTTTTCAAAATGCAATCCAAATTTTATTTTTATTTCGTTTTGACACATAAAACATTTTTTGTTGCATTATTATTTTAGCAAATGACCCATTTGTTTTAAAAATATTCAACGAATTCTTGATAGTAAAAACATAATAAAGGGGAGTAATCAAATGTTGAACCTGCTTTTGATTTGTTAGTTTGGATCTTGAATTTCAAAACTCGAATTTCGAATCTCGTACTCCGAAATTCGAATCTCGAATGAGCCTTATGGGCTTTCGTACAATGTGCTTCAAGGTTCTTTGAAGTTTTTTTTTTAGAAAGATGTTATAAAAAGTCGAATATTTTACCCCGTGGAAGTTTTTAAAATAACATATTTAGAGAAATTGAGGTTCTCTAAATGTAACCATAGATACCAATGTTTATTAACATCATATGAAATTAGAAGTGATTTATGGTGTTTTGAAACAATAGGAAAATCTTTATACACTTTAAATGCATTGTGAAATGATCGAAGTAAAGTTTTTAATATGTATAAAAATTCTGCAATCTCCTCAAAAGCCTAAATGCTAATAGTTTTTATTTCTGAAATATGTTTGTTGATCAAATTTGAATTGGAAAATGCATAGTAGGTGTTTTTATTCGCATTTCCTGAATATTATCCCTACATAATATGATCAACTATAAAGATAAAGTTTGTACAATTATCTTGGATAAAAACACATTACTTTGAAAATTCAGAGACATTTTTATGAGCATTTTCAATAAGTGAATGTCTGATTTTCAAATCTGAGGATCGGAGTACCTTAAGTGAACTAAAAATAAAAGATACTACTGGGTCTGAAACATCTTCTTTTTTTTTTAAATTGAAAGTCTTATTAGAAAAAGGACTTTACTGGTAACCCAACAACGAAAACTTAACGATAAACGTATTGACTTTAACTTTCCAATGGTCAATTTACTTGATCGAAATATACCCTCATCGCCTGCATATCGAGTTTATATCTCCCGTGCATTTGATTTGATATGCAAGAGCACGCTCTATGTACAATCGATTTCTAAAATGAGGCAAGTTACTGCCGATCAAGTTTGGTAAAACAAGAATAATAACAGTTTGTCTAAAGTCGTCTTTAGTTGATATGGTCGATACAATGATTTTGTCAGCAAATATAATCTTTCATTAAGTCAAATTCAGACAGACTTTTTTATACAATCTAATTAAAATTAGATGTTAGATCCGATCGCATACTCGCTACACTAACATCTACAACAACATCCCATAGAGGGTCACTTCAGAGGTCAAATTCGGAACAACTCTAGACTTATTCATTTCAACAATACATGATGATTTAGCAGTTGACAATTTGTTTGGTTGATATAGTTTGAACTCTGACGTGAACTTCTATGTGAGGTTGTTAGATGTTTGTATAGCAAGCATGCTAGCGGATCTATCAATTTATTTCAGTTGGATTGGATTTTATACCAATCTAAAGTCTAAAGTCATCACTAGTTGATATGGTCGATACAATGATTTTGTCAGCAAATATAATCTTTCATTAAGTCAAATTCAGACAGACGTTTTTACATATGTATTCAATCTGATTAAAATTAAATGTTAGATCCGCTCGCATACTCGCTACACTAACATCTATAAAAATATCCCATAGAGGGTCACGTCAGAGGTCAAATTCGGAACAAATCTAGATTTATTCGCTTCAACAATATAAGATGCTTTCGCAGGTGACGATTTGATTGGTTGATAGAGTTTGAACAACTCTGACGTGACCCTCTATGGGATGTTGTTAGATGTTAGTGTAGCGAGCATGCGAGCGGATCTAACAACTTATTTTAATTGGATTGGTTTTTTACACTAATTGCTTTGGCCAATTTTTACACACCAAAAGGACTACATGCGGTTATTGCATAATTTTGCCCCACAAAAGAAATATTTTGAAAATTTCTTGACTTGTTCTAAATTGTATATATTGTATGAGAAATCTAAATTAACAAAACATATTATATATCATAGTTTCAAATCAAGGTATTGACAATTTTTGTCTTTATGACGTCACAAACTTTTAAGATTTTGTATTATTTTTCAGAGAGAGGAAGATGGATAAAATTTGCTCAATTTTTACTTTAAGATTAATAGAGCACAGACTTTCTCCAGAATAATATTTACATATTTTGTTGATATTACCATTCTTCACATTATTTCAAAATATTTAGCTGGAGCTGACCTGCGCTCGGTGACTTTTACTCAAAATATCGACGTAATAAACACCCTTGTCTGTAGAAAACATGGACATTTTAGATTTACACCATTTTCATGACGTCGTATCAAACATATGACGTCATGGCTCATGAAAATAATCAGTGCTTTGAAGTCTGCAGATATCCCCCTGTTTTAGAACATACGAAGGCTGTTCAATAAATAATGTCCTGAACTGTATGACATACATATATATTATTATAACAGTAACTTGATCCGAAGGGTCGTATCACGTCGAGTTGACAGGCGTGGATCATCAGATCTAACGAGACGCGAAGCGTCGAGTTTGATCTGATGATCCGCGCCTGTCAACGAGACGTGATACGGCTCTTCGGATCAAGTTACTGTTATAATGATAAATTTATTATA
>PRKT01000190.1:114811-125472 GCA_003671525.1 Saccostrea glomerata
GAAAAAGAATTACGTTCCTTTTTAGGCCTAGCTGGGTACTATCGAAAATTCATAAAAGGGTTTAGTCAAATTGCTGCTCCTCTTCATGCTGTATTGTCTAAACAAGAGAAAAAGACCAAAGGTAGGAAAATTGTAACAAGGCAAATTCCGTTCAAAGATAAATGGAATTCAGAGTGTGACAATGCTTTTCAAGTCGTTTGCATAGTGACCAAGGTAGGAATTTTGAGGGTGAGGTGGTTAAAGAGTTATGCAAGTTGTATGGTATCAAAAAGTCACGTAGTACTCCCTATCATCCTGAAGGTAACTCGCAATGTGAGAGATTCAACCGAACGATGCATGATAGGTTAAAAACGCTTGATGCGCAGAGAAAAAGAAAATGGACAGCGTTTTTGCCAGAACTTGTTTATGTTTACAATGTTACACCTCATTCTTCCACAGGATTGACTCCTTATATCCTCCTTTATGGAAGAGAGCCAAGATTACCTGTAGATTACTTGTTAGGTACCAACAAGGACGATGAAAGTTACAAGGTAGACGATTGGTTGAAGACCCACAAAGAGCGTCTTGAGTATGCCTGGACTGTTGCAGGTAAGAACACAGAGAAGAGCGCAGAAAAACGACGAGAGTTTCACGAAAGGAAATCCACTCCTTGTTCTATTGATGTAGGAACAAAGTTCCTTATCAAAAACCATGTACAAGGTAGGAATAAGACACAAGATGTGTGGAAATCAGATCCTTACATTGTCACAGGTAAGTTACAGAAAAATGTTTACGAAGTAAAGTCAGCAGATGGTAGTAATGAAACAAAAGTTCTTCACAGAACGAGCTCTTAGACATGAAAGAAAAGCACCAAAACGAGCAAAATAATATTTGTGAAGAGTCTGATTCTGATGAGGAGATAGAGGCATAGGTTAGGACTTTAAACGAAAGACATTTCTTCGTGTTTTTATAAATTGTGTATATAGTCAGTTTTATCTACTTGTTGATGAGGGCATCAACAAAATTGTGCGGGGAGGAATGTAACGGTTGATTTTGCGCATATTTAAAGTACGCGAAACGCGCACCATAGTTTATTAACCGACATTCTATTTTTAGAGTTTCTGTCCTTGCGCCTGGTATTTAATTTTATTTAGAGATTATATTATTAAAAACGTTATAAAAATTCTATTTGAATGTTAATGTAGTTGTTTTCTATTTTTTATTAATTTTCAGTGCAGTGATTTGAATTTATAAAATAATTATTTTGTTGAGTAAATCTCTAAGATTTAAACTGGTTTATCAAGTAATTTATTTATATTCATTGTGCTGACGCCCCTGTTTATGAACGGAACGTGTTCGAGTTGTGATGCGTGTTACGGTAAGAAAGTTGTTAGTCTTGTGTTTTATTAAACTTGAATTATACTAAATATTATATCCTTTTTTTATCGTATATATGATAAATACCGGTATATTGTTTATTTCGATGTAGACACCACATACGCAGTGTAAAACATTCATGTATGAGTGACTGGGTGTGGCATCGCCATATTTTGGTGCATGGTATGTGTTTGTTTGAATTTAACTTGATATGCTGATTAATTATTTTATTTTTGTTTGTGTTTTCTATTGGTAATGTGTGTATATATTTTTGTTTGTTTGTAGCTCATTGCCAATTTGAAAATTTAATTAAAATAAAAGAACCGTAAAAAAAGAACTTGACTTTACTCGTTACATACTGTTTGCCAAATTTCAACAAATTATATTTGATGAAGTATGATTGACTTTAAGACACATGGAAAATTTGAGAGACATCATTTCGGGAGTAGTTTACACTGTTTTTAAGAAACGTTTGACGGTAAAAAAAAAAAAAGCTTAGTACTCAAAGGACACCCTATATTTTGAAAAATGAGTGAAAACGACAGCGTGTACTAATGTCTTAACAATTATTTTAAAATATCAGTAATTGTAGTTATCCACGTTTGTTTGATATTCAAACAGATAATGGAACTTGAATCTATTGCTTAAAACCCCAAAACAAAATTTACCATAAGATGTACTTGATAAAAACAGCGAAGGTCTGACAAGAGCAAAGTATTGCAAGAGTACGAAGACAGATTTAAATGCAATTGTCTTAAATATTACTGGCATTGTTGTTCACATTCGTATTCGGGGAGACAGTTTAATTTCTGGAGAGTACGAAGACAGATTTAAATGCATTTGTCTTAAATATTAGTGGCATTGTTGTTCAAATTCGTATTCGGGGAGACAGTTTAATTTCTGGAGGAGTCTAGAAAGCAATTTTTTTGCAAAAAAATTGAAAGGTTTATTAGAGGAAGGACCCAGAATCAGGAATCCACTACATTGAATTTCTTCATGACAGCGTCCAAACCCGCACGCCCTGAAGAGTAAAGGTTTTTTCGGGATAAACAGAAAGTTAATGTTTTTTCACATTAACAATATTCGTCAAATCTTTGACCTTTTGACTTGTTTCTATTTCCAAACTTGAAAAAAAAACACCTTTCAGAAGGAAGAAACAATTAAGTCCAGAAAATCATTAGATCTGCCATTTTCCAGTATCCTAAGGGTCATACCCAAAAATGAGTTCTAAAACCAATCAGAAAATAGATAAAAATGTTGAGGACATGTGTTTTAATTAAAAGAGATTAATAAGTTAAATAATAAAGACTAAATCATTGAAAATCGTCTTTTGCTTCTTTTCGAGCACCGAGGACATTATTTATTGAACAGCCCTCGTAGTTATATATTTCTTCGTCGAAGTTTGATTTTGTGGGCGAATATTGGTCATTACCAAATATAACCCTTTTCTGCATAACCGATCATGACATGGAGCACACGGGGATGGGGGTGGGTGATCGGTCAACAGGGAATGCTTACTCGTCTATGCCCCCTGACCCAATCTCTGATGTTTTGGAGGTCTGTGTTTGCTCTGCATTTCCAATTTATATCTAATAAATAGAGTTTGAGCTTGAAAAGTGTTTGTTATCTACATATGTAAGGATTGGACTATTTAAATACTGGCAAGCACCGACACTAATATGGATTTTGTATTCTTGGGAAGCAGAAATTATTGAGAATCTTTTATAGAATACAAGGTATTCTATAGCTTTTAATTCCACATTTAGGTATAAATATTTGTTTATTTAATTTTATTCTGAATATTCAAATGAACTGGAAATAAAAAAAAAAATAAAAAATAAAAAAAATTAGGCAGTTGAGTGGAATATTCAGAATAAAATTCAATACAAAATATATTTATCGAAAAGCTATAGAATACCTTGTATGCTATAAAAGTTTCTCAATAATCCCTGCTTCACTAGAATACAAAATCCATATCAGTGTTGGTGCTTGTCAGTATTAAAATAGTTCAATCCTAACATTCCAAACTGAAATATGGAGATAAACACTTTTCAAGCTTAAACACCGGCCTCCAAAGCATGAGAGATGGGGTCAGGAGGCATAGACGAGTAAGCATTCCCTGTTTACTAGTCTAATTTAGTGTGCTAAATGTCATGATCGGGTATACAGGAAAGGGCTATATTTGGTAATGACCAATATTTGCCCACTAAATCAAATGTGGACGGAGAAAAATATAACTATGTTCTAAAATAGATATCTGCAGACTTCAAAGCACTGAATATTTTTATGAGCCATGATATCATATGTTTGATACGACGTAAAAAATAAAATATGTAAATATTATTCTGGAGCAGGCCTGCACTCTATTGATTTTAGCTTAAAAATTGAGCATATTTATCCATCGTTTCCTCTTTTTCAAAAATAATACAAAACTCGACAAGTTTTTGACGTCATAAAAGAAAAATTTCAATACCCTGCATTGAAACTATAATATCTGATTTGTTCTGTTAATTTAGATTTCTAATACAATATATAAAATACAGAACAAGTCAACAAATTTTCAAAATATTAGTTTTGTTGGGGCAAAATTATGCAATATAACTTATGCAGTTCTTTCGGTGAATACAAATTGGCACAAAAAATTAGTATTAAAACGTCTGTCTAAATTTAACCTAATTAAAGATTATTTTGCTGACAAAATCATTGTATCGACCATATCAACTAGTGATGACTTTAGACAAACCGCTATTATTTTTGTTTTACCAACTTGATCGGTAGTAACTTGCCTCATTTTAGAAATCGTTTGTACATAGAGGTCTTGCATAGATGCTCTTGCATATCAAATCAAATGCACGGGAGATATAAACTCAGTATACATGCGATATGGGTATATTTCGATCAGGTAAATTGACCATTGGAAATTTAAAGTCATTCTTTTCATCGTTAAGTTTTTGTTGTTAGGTTTTTCAATTTTGAAACAGATGTGTCAGACCATCTAGTATTTTTTATTTAAAGATCACTGAAGTACATGTATATCGAAAGGATATATGAATGGAAGTTAATATTGTTAAAGGAGTCAATTGATAATACGTCGTCGATATATCTAAATGTTGAGTTGGAGGCCATCACAATTGTTTTCCACAAATCATGAGAAAGTTTTGTGAATAAATTTTCCTTTGTATGATTACAAATATAGATTTGCGAATAACAAGGTAAAATTAGTACCGATGACAGTGAAAATAATTTATTCTCTTATATGTACAAACATACATTGTAGAGAGGAGGAAGGAAAAGAATAATGGGAATTCCAATATGTTGTTGTAAGACTTCATTTACAAATTTACAGTATTTGTGTGTACTATCAGAATGGACTTTAAAAATATTTCGTAGGGAATGATTGGAAAAATTGTGTTGAAACATCCCTAACAATCAAACACTTAAGTAAACTATACTTACTATAGGTAATAATAGTAAATCAAAGTTCCAAAGTTTTTACTAAGGGGAATCAAAGTTTCAACTTACTTACTTAATCCTCTTCGTGCTGGTTAGCACATTAGACCGTCACCAGAGAGTTCCATGCTGGCCTGTCCTGTGTCCATCTCTGAAAATGTTCCCATGTCGAGCTGTTCTTTCCCATCTGTTTCTCCACAGATTTTCTCCATGTTTCTTCTGGTCTTCCTCTCTTTTTCTTGCCAGATGGTGTCCATCTCCATGCAACCCTGGGGATGGAAGTTTGGTGCATTCTACGTACATTTAGTATCCACAGCCATTTTGTTTTCTTTATAACTTGAGATAGAGGTGTTGGTCTCTTTGTACAGCTCTTCATTTGAGATGATATTAGGCCAGAAGATGCGTTGTATTCTGAAGAGGCAACTTGTCTGGAAGGTATCTAGCTTGTTTGAAATGGTTTTTATAACTTTCCATGCTTTAGCACCATATAGGAGGACCCCAGGCACGTTGCTTTTAAAGATACTTATTTTGGTATTTGTGCTGATCTTTGCTGACCTCCATATGTTTCTTACTGCAACATACGCTCCTGTTAGAAATTCGAGCTAGTACATCTACCTCTGAGTTCCCATCTATGGTGATCTTGCTTCCTAGATAGATAAATTCTGAGACTTCTATTTTTTCATTTTTTAAGATGATAGGCTCCTCCGATTTAGTATTGACTTGCATGATTTTGGTCTTGGTGTTGTTAACTTACAGGCCAATCTTCCTTGTTGTTTCTGCTAGTTTGTTGGTTTTTTTCTTGCTTGTCACGATGTCGGTGTGATAGCAGTGCTATGTCGTCTGCAAAATCTAGGTCTTTTAACATCTCTGTCATAGTTCAAGTAATTCCCGTCCGCTTAGTCTTGGTGGTTTCTCGCATGATCCAGTCAATGCAGAATGTAAAGAGAAGAGGGGAGAGCAGACACCAGTCTTGAATTTGAACTCCTGTGATAGGTTTGATCCACAGATAAATCTGGCATTTATATCTGTGTACAACATTTTATTGATGGAGATGATTTTGTCTGGGATCTCATAATGACTGAGAATTTTTTTTAAGGCTAGACGATAAACACTGTCAAAAGCTTTTGTGATGTCGATAAAGTTAATGTAAAGTGGAGAGTTCCATTCATTGCTCTGCTCTAATATTTGTCTGAGAACGAAGGAATATCTAATCGGCACATGATCTTCCCTTTCTGCAGTAGAGGGTCTGCTATGTCTGTGATTCTGTTCAATATCACTCTGCTTAGCACTTTCATGGATACTGAGAGCAGCATTATCCCTCTATAGTTGTTGCAGTTGGATAAGTCTCCTATTTTTTGGAAGTTTTACTATAAGGTCTGTTCTCCAGAAGGTTGATGTCTCTTCTGATTCCCATATGTTCTGTAGAATATTTGTCAAGATAGTAGGTGTCCAATATTCTTCGGCCTTGAGGAGATCTGCAATCAAAGTTTCAAGGTTTTCCCTATATAAAATCAAAGTTCCAAAGTTTTTACTATATTAAATCATAGTTCCAAAATTTGCACTAAAGCTAATCAAGTTCCAAAGTTTTACTACAGTAAATCACACTTACAAAGTTGTCATTATAGTAAATCAAAATTCCAAAGTTTTTAATACAGTAAATCTTGAAAAACGTCAGTCAGCATTTGACTCAATGATCAATTGTATTTGCTGACAATGTCATTGTATCGGCCACAGAACTTACGAAATGATGACTTTTACCGAGACTGCTGATTTTTGTTTTGTTTCATCAACCTGTTTGTCAATACCTCGTTTTAGAAGTTTTCCATACGTAGAGCATGCTCTTGCTTATCGAATCAACTGAAATATATAAACTCCATATGCAGGTGATGAAGGTATATTGCTGCATACGTAAGGGAATTTGATGATAGAAGAGTTAAAGTCATCACGTTTATCATAGAGCTTGATTGTTAGATTACTATTAACGTCTTTTTAAAGTAAAATATCCAAATAATTGATATGAATTTATATGCTATTTCAGACTCTGTGGTATCTTTTATTCAAGCTCACCAGGATATATTGCATCGAAATAAGAATTGAAATTACAATTGTTAATTGACAATGCGTCGTCGATATAACATTTACTTGGAAACTTTAGATAATTTTGATGGACATTAGCCCTTGGCATCTGTAGGTTTTATTATTAGTGGCGATGTCGTAATACTACGGAAGCCCGTTGAGGCCAGTTCGGTGAGAGAAATATTTTTCATTGCGTTTAAACGCAAAACTTTGCGTTTAATCGCAATAATCATTGCTTTTAAACGCAAAACACTTTGCGTTTAATATCTGTAGGTTTTATTATTAGTGGAGATGTCGTAATACTACGGAAGCCCGTTGAGGCCAGTTCGGAGAGAGAAATATTTTTTATTGCGTTTAAACGCAAAACTTTGCGTTTAATCGCAATAATCATTGCGTTTAAACGCAAAACACTTTGCGTTTAATCGCAAAAGATTGCGATATAACGCAATCTTTTGCGAATAAACGCAACAATATTGCGATTAAGCGCAATAATTATTGCGTTTTAACGCAATAATATTTTTGCGTTTAATCGCAATAATTTTTGCGTTTAAACGCAATAATATTGCGATTAAACGCAATAATTATCGTGTTTAATCGCAATAATTATTGCGTTTAATTGCAATAATTATTGCGTTTAATCGCAATAATTATTGCGTTTAATCGCAATAATTTTTGGCGTTTAATCGCAATAATGTTTTTGCATTTAAACACAGTAATTTGTTGCATTTAAATGAAATACTCTTTGCATTTTATCGCAATAATCCTTCGTTTTAAGGATTCATTTTGCATTTAACCACAATGATTCAGTGCTGTAGTTTGAAATCAAACATCGGCTAGCACTTTTAAAGCAGCCATTAATTAATTCCTTAGGTATCACAGCAAATTAAGAATGTTTCAGTGGTATTAATAGCCATAACAATTTGGTAGTACACATCGATCAATCTTTTTTTTTATTTTATTTATTTTTTATTTTAAATGATTCCATTTAAATTTTCGTGTTCTCGTGTTTACTGTATGTGATCAAAGGAAAGGTTGTGAACATACATATACATAATATGTACATGTACATATATACTAGTATAAGTCTCAACATTTCATCAGTCGTTTCCTTAAGCCCTTTATAAAGGTACACGGTGTAAAGTTTGTGACCGCAACTTTGAGTGATAGTTTTTCCATCATTATTTCTTTTCCAGTCTTTTATTTTGAAATTCCTTTAAAATTGTTTGCATAGTTTTAAAGTTTAAAAGTAGAGAAAACAATATAGGAAATGTTATTTTTGTTTGTAAACAACTGACCAAATTTTTAACAGGAATATAGACGTCTATACATGCTAAAGCTTTGTTTCTTTACACTTTCATGGATACTGAGAGCAGCATTATCCCTCTATAGTTGTTGCAGTTGGATAAGTCTCCTATTTTTTGGAAGTTTTACTATAAGGTCTGTTCTCCAGAAGGTTGATGTCTCTTCTGATTCCCATATGTTCTGTAGAATATTTGTCAAGATAGTAGGTGTCCAATATTCTTCGGCCTTGAGGAGATCTGCAATCAAAGTTTCAAGGTTTTCCCTATATAAAATCAAAGTTCCAAAGTTTTTACTATATTAAATCATAGTTCCAAAATTTGCACTAAAGCTAATCAAGTTCCAAAGTTTTACTACAGTAAATCACACTTACAAAGTTGTCATTATAGTAAATCAAAATTCCAAAGTTTTTAATACAGTAAATCTTGAAAAACGTCAGTCAGCATTTGACTCAATGATCAATTGTATTTGCTGACAATGTCATTGTATCGGCCACAGAACTTACGAAATGATGACTTTTACCGAGACTGCTGATTTTTGTTTTGTTTCATCAACCTGTTTGTCAATACCTCGTTTTAGAAGTTTTCCATACGTAGAGCATGCTCTTGCTTATCGAATCAACTGAAATATATAAACTCCATATGCAGGTGATGAAGGTATATTGCTGCATACGTAAGGGAATTTGATGATAGAAGAGTTAAAGTCATCACGTTTATCATAGAGCTTGATTGTTAGATTACTATTAACGTCTTTTTAAAGTAAAATATCCAAATAATTGATATGAATTTATATGCTATTTCAGACTCTGTGGTATCTTTTATTCAAGCTCACCAGGATATATTGCATCGAAATAAGAATTGAAATTACAATTGTTAATTGACAATGCGTCGTCGATATAACATTTACTTGGAAACTTTAGATAATTTTGATGGACATTAGCCCTTGGCATCTGTAGGTTTTATTATTAGTGGAGATGTCGTAATACTACGGAAGCCCGTTGAGGCCAGTTCGGAGAGAGAAATATTTTTTATTGCGTTTAAACGCAAAACTTTGCGTTTAATCGCAATAATCATTGCGTTTAAACGCAAAACACTTTGCGTTTAATCGCAAAAGATTGCGATATAACGCAATCTTTTGCGAATAAACGCAACAATATTGCGATTAAGCGCAATAATTATTGCGTTTTAACGCAATAATATTTTTGCGTTTAATCGCAATAATTTTTGCGTTTAAACGCAATAATATTGCGATTAAACGCAATAATTATCGTGTTTAATCGCAATAATTATTGCGTTTAATTGCAATAATTATTGCGTTTAATCGCAATAATTATTGCGTTTAATCGCAATAATTTTTGGCGTTTAATCGCAATAATGTTTTTGCATTTAAACACAGTAATTTGTTGCATTTAAATGAAATACTCTTTGCATTTTATCGCAATAATCCTTCGTTTTAAGGATTCATTTTGCATTTAACCACAATGATTCAGTGCTGTAGTTTGAAATCAAACATCGGCTAGCACTTTTAAAGCAGCCATTAATTAATTCCTTAGGTATCACAGCAAATTAAGAATGTTTCAGTGGTATTAATAGCCATAACAATTTGGTAGTACACATCGATCAATCTTTTTTTTATTTTATTTATTTTTTATTTTAAATGATTCCATTTAAATTTTCGTGTTCTCGTGTTTACTGTATGTGATCAAAGGAAAGGTTGTGAACATACATATACATAATATGTACATGTACATATACGAGGGTTGTCCCGTAAAATCGTGGACAAAGCGTTTTTCTCGAAAAGTAATGGACGCACTAAGCTGAAAATTTCAGTAAATGTTTATTTATCATATTTAAGTGCATGATAATTTTTTTGATAAAATATAGGCAAAAATAAAGATTTTATTATGCTTGAATGTGCACGAGGTTTTGTCCTACGGCGCACGGTAAAAAAACCAAGGTTTTATTAAAGAATTCACAAGTTTGAATTCAAAATAAAAGTTTTAAATGCATAAGATTTGGATTGAATTTATCCTAAGTCAATTCCACAATCAATTTTGTAGTCTTTGTAAAAATTTTAAGGCATTTGCTTAATTTTTGGCAGTTTCTCGAGCATTCGAAATGGGAAAGTGGTAAACACAACACACGAAAAATGGCGACGTTTTATGACGTTACGGCGCACCGTAGAGCAGTTCCGTTTTAGTTCGATGTTGTAATGAGACCTTTAGAGACTTGAAATGACCATAGAAGAAAAAAATATATAAAAATATCACCATATCTTACGTATACAAATGAAATAGGAGTTTTCTTAGCGAAGTTTTTTTGATCGAGTCCCTGGGAAGTACAAAACATACGGACAAACTCCTAATGTAACAGCAAAAGACGCTGTCACAGTAGACCGCCGATATGAGATTTTCTATTAGTTGAATGATGGTGAGAGTATTGTTCGTAACTTACTTATAAATCATCAGAAGATCGCATGAG
>PRKT01000190.1:139523-165371 GCA_003671525.1 Saccostrea glomerata
GTAGCCCTACTAGCATCCACACAAGACTTACGATACACTCTTGCAATTCAAATTAAGCTTACATCGCTAACACATACTAATGCTACACTCAAGGAACTAATGCAAAAATTGAAAGCAGTTATAGAGACATTAGTCTCGGAAAAGATGAAAGCATTAAGATTTAGCTTCGGTTATGAAAATTTTATTTTAATGGCATCTTCTAAGTGTACTATCGAAAACATAAGACATGGTCAATTTTTATTATATTTGCAAATATTTTTTTACGGCGTAGAAATTAAACGGGATGTCCTAGAGATGGAACTGATAGAATTCAGTCAATTGTCAGCAAATTGGACTCTTGCCGACGACATTGTAGTTAATGTGGAATTTTCTAGAAGTGAGGAAGCTCTCAGCTTGCCATATTTAGTCTGGAGGGTTCACACGTCACAGTGTGTTGTTTTATATGACGAAAATAAGAGATGCGGTCCTGGCTTATTTAAAAATGTGTTAGTTAGCCCTCTTTTGAGATGTCAACAACTTGAGTTGAAAGGCAATGAATTTGGGGTACACTGGACAAAACTTCGATCCACGTTTTCATACTTAGGGTTGTCTCTATCTTCTTATCACTTCGCAGCCGATTCCACTATAAAATATCGGGTATGTGCCTCTGATATTTCAATCTACAAAGAGAAATTGAAAGCAATGGGTTTTCTTGATGAAGGCCTTCCCTTGTCTTTGCTTACACTGAGTTGTGTATGCATATCTCTTTTGTTCTTGGTGTTAACGTTTACAACATATTGTTTATTTCCGAGCCTGAGGACACTTCCTGGAATTAATAATATGATCTTGATGATTTTTCTGTTTCTAGCACAGATGTTGCTAATTGTCAGACCATTTTTTCGTTCTACAGGTATGGTTGTATTGTCGGCTTTGTCCCATTTATCATGGCTCTTGCTGTTCTTCTGGCTTCAGGTTTGCTCTGTTCACATATTCCAAGTCTTCAGGCAAGATCGTCGTATCGAGAATTCAGGTAGCTATATTAGAAAAACAATAACTAAGTATGTCTCGTATGCTTTCGGTAGTTCCTCATTTATTGTTTCTTGTAATTTAATTATATCTTTGATAGATTCGAACGGCAACAACACTGGCTACGATAACACGTCATCTTTAATGACGCACAAAATGTCATTCATCGTGACGCTTATATTGCCGCTAAGTTTGATCTGCTTGACAAATATAATGTTTTATATTCTGACGTCGTATAAAATATATTTCTCACCAGACATTGCAAACACGTCCGGAAATAGGATTCTGTTTGCATTTTATGTGAAGTTTTTCTCTTTGACTGGACTAACATGGGTTTTACAGATTGCAGGTACGTTTATTGAAGTTTCCATCTTGTCGTATTTTGAGGCAATTCTCAATGGCTTGCAAGGGTTCTTTATATTTCTCAGTTGCGTATGCAACAAAAGAGTATGGAATTTGTACAAGAAAGCTTTTGGAAGTTCTTTTGCTGATCATACTGGAACCTCTTCGGGTAGGGTTACTAATTCAAATAAAAACTAAGCTGAAATTAGGAATGCCACACCAAAATTTTATTTCATAGATCTTTAAGACATCCCTATAAAAGTATGGTTTCAGCATTAAAAGGCCGATATTAGCTCTTATTTACTGTCGCCGTGTGCTCCTTGTCCTGATTGGAAAATAAGGTGAAAATCCGTCGATAATTTAGTGTAAAAATAATGGCCCAACAATTAGTATGAAAAACGTCAGTCATCATGTGACTCTATGATAATTTGTAGGTGCTGACAAGATCGTTGTATCAACCATAGAACTTACAAAATTATTACTTTTATCAGACTGATGATGCATAAAATCTTATAAACTTAACGAAGTACATGTAATTTTTTTTTTATAAAAGAATTGTATATTGAATAGGACAAGCTATGCAATTTAAAACGTGAGCATTGAATGATGTAAATACATACACTAACACAAGATTTTAAAGTTTGAGCTATGATTTTTTTTTTCTCAAATGAATACAATCATTCACAGTCATATTTCACAAACAAGTCACTTAAAAACCTGTTCAGTGTTGTCTGTGCAGTCTTGGATCGCTTCATCACAAGCAAATATTAAAGTTGTAGAAAGATTTCTCCAGTCATTGGCTTAATGGATTCATCTGTTGTCTCGTTGTGTATTTTCCTTATTTCCTATACTGTTTCTTATTTGATTCGTTTTACTTTATATGGGCCCCATACTTGCCTTGCTGACTGTTCCTTCTTTATCTTCAATGTCAAGAACTGTCAAATATTTTTTTTGGGTTGGTAATGACCACGAAGATCCCTCTCCTAGTTTTCAGAATCATATTCTGTCGGATCACTACCGTTAAAGTTGCTGTCAAAGTCACTTGGTAATTCCCTTAGTTGTCTTGTGAGTTGAATCAGCAGGATGTACGTATCATCTTCATCGTCTTCATTGATACATGTTTCTTCTTGATCTAAACTAGGAACTCCTGCAAGCTTTAAGCACTTCTGGATTATAGGTGGAGTCGTTTGGGTTTTTCCAGACTCTTCAATACAGTCTTGATATTTAGATGTTGACATCAAGAAGAGAAATTCCCTCGCGGAGATCTGTTGCTGATAGGACCTGGACAATTTTGATTATGAGGAACTTGATAATCAATCTTGAAGGCAAGAATCACACCTTGATGAAGCACAGAAGTTGTGTTTGCAGGAAGGAACTTCGATTTCACATTGCTGAGTCTCAATTCATACGAATAGGAAGAGGCATTTTCAAGAAACATCAAAATGCGACTTCTCTGTAATTTTCATGCTGATGTTGTTTGTCAGGATCCAGTTGTTGAAAATCTCTTACGTCATCTCTTACGCCATCCAGGCCTTCTTGTTAGCTGTGTAGTCAACTGGCAGCTTAGTATTTTTGATGTTTCGATGCATCCCTGCTGGTTTGTTTTCCCGGTATTTATTTGCAAAAAAATTATTTAAGATCATTTAGCTTAGAAGATTAAATTATTTTGTTAGAATTCTGTGGTTCATTAATTCTGTTGTAGTAAGTTCAATACTGTCACTACATTCGTTGCAAGTTTTCAACTTTTCTTACTCAATCTTTAAATTTTCACACAAGATTTGAAAGAAGAGTTTTTTCCTGCCCCGGAAAATTTGTCTCTTTTGATATTGTCTTACGCCTACTATTCAAAATCGAGAGAATCAAACGTTGATGTCAACTTGTTGTAATGTGCTGATGTCTTTTTGTCTGTTGTTTTCATCTGATTGTTTGCCAAATAAATTCGGAAATTGCATTTCGACTTTGTTACAATGGGGACTCCAGGACATGGGTTAAATTGATCAATGATTGCATTGTTTTTCTGACGATAAAGATCTTAATAATATAGCGCTCCTTGTCATGATCGGGAAATAACGGAATGATCAGTCGTCAATTCAGTGTATAAGTAATGAACTAACAATTAGTATGAAGAACGTCAGTATGCATTTGACTCAATGATAAATTGTATTTGCTGACAAGGTAATTGTATCATAGAACATTTCACCAACTTGTTTGTCAATAATTTACCTCGTTTTAGAAATTGTTCATACGTAGAGCATGCTCTTGTGTATCGAATCAATATATATAAACTTCGTATGCAGGTGAATCATCGTGACGCTTATATTGCCGCTAAGTTTGATCTGCTTGACAAATATAATGTTTTATATTCTGACGTCGTATAAAATATATTTCTCACCAGACATTGAAAACAAGTCCGGAAATAGGATTCTGTTTGCATTTTATGTGAAGTTTTTCTCTTTGACTGGACTAACATGGGTTTTACAGATTGCAGGTACGTTTATTGAAGTTTCCATCTTGTCGTATTTTGAGGCAATTCTCAATGGCTTGCAAGGGTTCTTTATATTTCTCAGTTGCATATGCAACAAAAGAGTATGGAATTTGTACAAGAAAGCTTTTGGAAGTTCTTTTGCTGATCATACTGGAACCTCTTCGGGTAGGGTTACTAATTCAAATAAAAACTAAGCTGAAATTAGGAATGCCACACCAAAATTTTATTTCATAGATCTTTAAGACATCCCTATAAAAGTATGGTTTCAGCATTAAAAGGCCGATATTAGCTCTTATGTATTGTCGCCGTGTGCTCCTTGTCCTGATTGGAAAATAAGGGGAAAATCCGTTGATAATTTAGTGTATAAATAATGGCCCAACAATTAGTATGAAAAACGTCAGTCATCATGTGACTCTATGATAATTTGTAGGTGCTGACAAGATCGTTGTATCAACCATAGAACTTACAAAATTATTACTTTTATCAGACTGATGATGCATAAAATCTTATAAACTTAACGAAGTACATGTAATTTTTTTTATAAAAGAATTGTATATTGAATAGGACAAGCTATGCATTTTAAAACGTGAGCATTGAATGATGTAAATACATACACTAACACAAGATTTTAAAGTTTGAGCTATGATGTTGTTTTTTTTTCTCATTCACAGTCATATTTCACAAACAAGTCACTTAAAAACCTGTTCAGTGTTGTCTGTGCAGTCTTGGATCGCTTCATCACAAGCAAATATCAAAGTTGTAGAAAGATTTCTCCAGTCATTGGCTTAATGGATTCATCTGTTGTCTCGTTGTGTATTTTCCTTATTTCCTATACTGTTTCTTATTTGATTCGTTTTACTTTATATGGGCCCCATACTTGCCTTGCTGACTGTTCCTTCTTTATCTTCAATGTCAAGAACTGTCAAATGTTTTTTTTGCGTTGGTAATGACCACGAAGATCCCTCTCCTAGTTTTCAGAATCATATTCTGTCGGATCACTACCGTTAAAGTTGCTGTCAAAGTCACTTGGTAATTCCCTTAGTTGTCTTGTGAGTTGAATCAGCAGGATGTACGTATCATCTTCATCGTCTTCATTGATACATGTTTCTTCTTGATCTAAACTAGGAACTCTTGCAAGCTTTAAGCACTTCTGGATTATAGGTGGAGTCGTTTGGGTTTTTCCAGACTCTTCAATACAGTCTTGATATTTAGATGATGACATCAAGAAGAGAAATTCCCTCGCGGAGATCTGTTGCTGATAGGACTGGACAATTTTGATTATGGGGAACTTGATAATCAATCTTGAAGGCAAGAATCACACCTTGATGAAGCACAGAAGTTGTGTTTGCAGGAAGGAACTTCGATTTCGCATTGCTGAATCTCAATTCATGCGAATAGGAAGAGGCATTTTCAAGAAACATCAAAATGCGACTTCTCTGTAATTTTCATGCTGATGTTGTTTGTCAGGATCCAGTTGTTGAAAATCTCTTACGTCATCTCTTACGCCATCCAGGCCTTCTTGTTAGCTGTGTAGTCAACTGGCAGCTTAGTATTTTTGATGTTTCGATGCATCCCTGCTGGTTTGTTTTCCCGGTATTTATTTGCAAAAAAATTATTTAAGATCATTTAGCTTAGAAGATTAAATTATTTTGTTAGAATTCTGTGGTTCATTAATTCTGTTGTAGTAAGTTCAATACTGTCACTACATTCGTTGCAAGTTTTCACAGATTTCCACAGTTATAAAAAATTTAAACAGTCGACTTTTCTTACTCAATCTTTAAATTTTCACACAAGATTTGAAAGAAGAGTTTTTTCCTGCCCCGGGAAATTTGTCTCTTTTGATATTGTCTTACGCCTACTATTCAAAATCGAGAGAATCAAACGTTGATGTCAACTTGTTGTAATGTGCTGATGTCTTTTTGTCTGTTGTTTTCATCTGATTGTTTGCCAAATAAATTCGGAAATTGCATTTCGCCTTTGTTACAATGGGGACTCCAGGACATGGGTTAAATTGATCAATGATTGCATTGTTTTTCTGACGATAAAGATCTTAATAATATAGCGCTCCTTGTCATGATCGGGAAATAACGGAATGATCAGTCGTCAATTCAGTGTATAAGTAATGAACTAACAATTAGTATGAAGAACGTCAGTATGCATTTGACTCAATGATAAATTGTATTTGCTGACAAGGTAATTGTATCATAGAACATTTCACCAACTTGTTTGTCAATAATTTACCTCGTTTTAGAAATTGTTCATACGTAGAGCATGCTCTTGTGTATCGAATCAATATATATAAACTTCGTATGCAGGTGATGAAGTTATATTGCTGCATAAGTAAGGGAAGTTGACGATAGAAAAGATAAACTCATCACGTTTATCATATAGCTTGATTGTTTAATTATCATTAACGTCTTTTTCAAGTAAAATATCCAAGTATGAAACAGATGTTTCAGACTCTGTGGTATCTTTTATCTCAAGCTCACCAAGAAATATCGTATCGACATAAGAATGGAAATTATCATTGTTAATTGACAGTACGTCGTCGATAAATCTAAATGTAGTGTTGAAGGCCACAGCAAGTGTTTTCTTCTTTTCACTCATAAGATTATCTGCTTCATATGAATACAAAAATAGGTCTGCTAATAACGGGGTGCAATTGGTTGCCATGGGAATTCCAAGAAACTGTTGAAAAATCTTCCAATTGATTTGATACGCAAGAGCATGTTACATAAGAACAATTTCTTAAATGAGATATATTATTGACAAACAAGTTGATGATACAAGATCATCAACAATCTCGTTTAAATTCAGCATTTCGTAAGTTCTATGGCCTATACAATTACCTTGTCAGCAAATACATTTTATCATTAAGTCAGATGCTGACTGACGTTTTTCATACTAATTGTGAGGTTTTGTTTTTATAGACTTTTGAACTTGAATACTGTTCGTTATCTCCATATATTCCACTATTTGTACACTGAATTGTCGACCGATTATTCTGCTATTTATCGATCATGACAATGAGCACATGGCGGGTGTGACAAGTCAGGGGATGATCACTCCTCCATTGCACCTGCTCCAACCTCTGATGTTTCGGAGGTATGTGTTTGCTCTGCTTAAATTTTGTATTGTATAATGAAATTTAGAGCTTGAATTCTTTTAAAATTGTCATCTTTCCTTCCATTTGTAATAATATACTCTTATCGCCTTCATATCGAGTTCATATGTCTCATGCGATTGATTTGATCTGCAAAGCATGCTCTACAAACGAAACAAAAACGAGATAAGATACTGACGATCACGTTGATGAAAGAAGAGTGTCAAAAGTTTAAGTCATCATTTAACAGTTCCTATGTTCGATGCAATGATTTTGTTAGCGAATACACTTTAACATTAAGTTAAATTCAGACTGACGTTTTTCATTCTTATTGTTAGGGTATGATTAAGACACCGAAATTTTTAAGGATAATAAGTACTTTATCCCATCATGACGAGCATCTTCGCTAGCCAAGGGTGACGATCCGCTCCTCTCCTCTTTTCAAAAGAGGAGAGGAGCGGATCGTCACCCTTGGCTAGCGAAGATGCATGACGAGGGGCACATGGCGAGTGTGGCCGGTAGACAGGGATTCTTACTCCTCATTATCACCCTATTCCGCCTCGGATTATTTGGGAGTTCCATATATTGCTCTGAATTTCCGATTTGTATCGTTTAAATGAACTATGGGCTAGTGTGAGTGTCGGACGTCTTTGACACTGACACCGATTTAAAGTTGATTTTCTATTCTTGTAATGCAGAATTTATTGAGAAACTTCTAAATACCATTCAAGGCATTTTGTGGCTCAATTCAATATCTAGATGTAAATATTTACTTATTTTTTTCTGAATATTCCAGTGAACTCAAAATAAAAACAAAATTGATCCAGGTAGATGAAGGATATATATATATATATATGTATATATATTTGTTTAATATCTGAATGATTTAAGGAACTCCAATCCTCAGGTTCTGAAAATTAGGCATTGTCAATTGAAAATGCTCACAAATATGTCTCTGCATTTTCAAAATACTGTTTTTGACCACAGATTTTTTTTTCAATTTTTTCTTTAAAAAGTTAAAGATATTTATGCCGTATTAAACAGTATTTTTGCACAGCTGAAACCGAACAAAAATTTCTGGAGTATGATAAGCTACCAAAAATGAAGCATTCTTGCAAATTCGACGAAATTTTATTCGGTATTAACAAAGTACTGGTCAGGAAAAGAACACGATATTTCATGCATATTTATAAAGAACTGACGTTTATCCTGGATCTGCGCATGTGCGCGGGAAAAGCATCGCGAGAATCATCAGGTCGAGGAAAATATTTTTTTGTGACGTCTTATCAGTGAGGGACACAAATAGACCAATCAGCTCAATGAGTTGCATTTAATGCATTTATGGGTTACTACATAAAATACTACATGTGTTTTAAATCGCTCTCAGAAAGACTTGATGCATTATGTACATTATTATCTACTAATCCCATGCTCATATTTGCATACAAATGATTAACAATGATGAAAATTACAGTTTTCCCCACTCAATTGTACAGGTCATTTTGTTTAGAGTTTCCCCGTGCTGTACTGCTAGTGGACATTTTCGGTTGGGTGAACATTTACGGATCTTCAGTATGGAGCGCATTATGCGCAAAAAAAAAATATGTCAAGTACAATGTATGATAAATAATTTAAACTGCTATGTTTACACCCTGAATGGGATATATATCGTCAATAATCCCTTTTGGTTTTTTAATATGAACTACATAACATTATATAGATGAAACTTACATACCATACATCTTGCCTTCTTAGAAATATAGTTGGGCTAATAAAATAAAATTGGTCAAAGAATTCCAGGCCTCTAAAAACTATTCTAGTTTGAGGGCACAACCAAGCATTTTGATGAAAACCATTAAGAAAAATTAATTCAGGTAGGTAGCATCGTTTTTTTAAGTGGGTGGGGAATAGAACAGTTAGAATAAAAATCAACTAGCTCGAAGAAATCTGACAAGTAGAATAGGTTCCAATATCTTTCAATACTAAATTTTTTTCACTACAATTTACTGTCGAACTCCTAATTTCACTTTCGAATTAGCCCGAGCTAATGCTGATAACCTACTTGCAAGATTTTTTATATTATTTTCAAGGGGTCGGAAATATTGTGGTTCATATGTAAAGAATATAATTATATTATTTACTAGTATTCTGGTTTTGGTATTCGGTATATTGTGCAGATTCATACATGATAGTCTGTGGAATACTTTTTGTTGTTTTGAACCATTAAGAAATGCAGAACCGAATGTATCTAATAATCATTTTGATTGATCAAATTATATCATTTGTTTGTATTAGTTATTTAATTTTGGTACAACATTGTTTCCACACTTCTTAATCCATAGTCGCTGACATCTGTAGAAGTTCACCCAACCGAAAATGTCCATTGAAAAGGCAATTGCACGTGATTATTCCTCAGTACAAAAAGCAACCAACTCTGAGGTGCTCTCAATATTGACAATCCCTAACTCACGTGTTTGTAGTAAAAACGTAGTAGACCATCATGCTTTTCGGTTCATTCACGAGATTGAACCATTGTTCCCTGTAAACACGCGAGACAACGTGATCATGAATATTTCAATAAGAGGCGGTATTTTATCCGACACGGAGAGAAAATAATTTTTACCAAATAATATTTCATAACTTTTAAAAGTGATGGAGTGGAATTGTCTTATTTGCAGAAAGTATATAACTTATATAACTTGATGAGACACCACATATATTTATTACTTTTAAAATAAAACATTAATACGGCATATATAGCTTTAAAGTTAATTATATTATATAGGGAAAATAAGTAAATCTCAAATTAATTTTCCGTAAATGCGAATATAAATACATTTTCCAATACGTAGCCAGGCTACTATTTCAACATTAACATGATTAATACGGATTTTTCTATTTTACTAATAATAACAAGGGAAACGTCGAGGTGGTGCTTGAGGTGGAGGTCATCCAGATATCTGAATATCTATCAAATCAAAACGTCATAACAAATTGAAAAAGAAAACATTGATGTAACCATCAATTTTCACCCGGGAAATAGATAAAGTAAACAATGGAAATGAGACTTGATCATCAAACCGCTTCGATATGTGTGAAAAAGGTATGCGTCTGAATGATGGACACGATAGTCGAGAATATTTTAAAAACTTATAGTCGGATGAAAATCGAACAAAAACGATACCCTTTTCAACTTTATCAATTCCTCAAGTAAATGTTGTCTGCATAAAATATAAATTGAAACCAGACACATGCATCACCTATTTTCAAAAATGTATTTCACATTAAGAATATAAAACACGAATTGTGTAATGTACGTTTTAATGCGATTAGTAAAATTCGGTGTTCTAAAAAAAAGAGGACCTGTCGTTTTTCGATAGTAAATGATAAGCAAATTTATGTAATACATATGAAATATATATATATATTTACAGATTCACTTTATGGAAGTAATTATATTGTTTATATCGTAATTTCTAAAGAGAAAGAACATTCTGATTAACAATCTTTTTGATATTTAAAAAAGAATGTGTCACAAGGGCAGATGAACAGACTCTCTAAGTTCTCGCGAGATCTCGCGTAATCTATGAAACGTTACCGGTGATGAAATTTTTTTCCGAAATAATTGTGACGTCATTTTACATAGCTATAATTTTAATGAAATCAACAAAAAAAGAATCCTATCTCAATCCCCATATACCAACGCTTAAACTTATATGTAAAGAGCAGCCCGGTCCTCCGGGCTGCAATAAATTCTGCTTCATGAAAGAACAATTGTGTAATTTTTTATTCATAAAATTATCCCGCAAACCAATCGAATGATAATCTTCATGAAACCAAGAAATCTGACAGTTGTTCCTTTTATTTACATGCTCTTGATTCCGCAAATTCGCGTTCAACAAGTCCATTTGTCCCGCCCCGCGCGTGATTTTTTTGGAACTGCGCGTATTGATGAACTATTTAATCTATGTGAAAATAAATTATTTTTACTTTTTTGTAATTTTATCTTGGAAAAAGACATTGGAAATGTAACAATTTGAATATAAAAAAACAAACATTATAAACGCCCATCAAATTCGAACAGATTGCTGAGAGACCTGGTTGGCAGATAACAAAACAAGTGTCAATGAGGAAAAGGAGAGAAATATACTTGAGGGAATGCACGACCAGCAAATCATGACAAGGGTTACAATGGACAATGTCTTTCACAACACTGGAGAAATAAATGATCTGCAACTACTGACTTGACCAGAGGTTATAAAGTTGTTTAACTTGAACTTTTCTATCGTCAACTTCCCTTTATGCAGCAATATACCTTCATCACCTACATGCGGAGTTTATTTTATCTCGGTTGACTCGATACGCTAGAGCATGCTCTACGTATGAACAATTTTTGAGGCGAGGTAAATTATTGAAAATCAAGTTGATGAAACAAGAAAATCAGCAGTCTCGTTTAAAGTCATCATTTCGAAAGTTCTATGGTCGATACAATGACCTTGTCAGCAATTTATACAATTTATCATTGAGTCAAATGCTGACCGACTTTTTTCATTGTTAGTGTACATTATTTATACACTAAATTGACGACGGATTTTTCCGTTATCTCTTGATCATGACAAGGAGCACGCGGCGGGTGTGACCGGTCAGTAGGGGGTGCTTACTTCTCCATGACACCTGATCCGACCTCTGATGATTTGGAGGTCTGTGTTTGCTTTGCTCCTATTTTGTATTGTTTTATGGACTTTGGGTCTTGACTGTTACTTGTTATCTCCGTGTGTTTCTTTAAGACACTGAGGAACATTTTACTAGTAATTTATATTTTTGTATAATTATATTTTTTGCATACTTGGAAAATAATGCTTTCACGTTTATATCAAGTACCCGTATCGTTGAACTTGGTGTCAAGGAGGAGGGCTTATTTTTAATCAGTAATCATTAGTATTTAGCAAAACGTACTCATAAATATTGTTCTATTATATATAGAATTTTTTTCCTGTGACAATTATAAGAAAACTGGTGAAGTTGGCAAAAAAAAAAAGAGAGAGAGAGAGAGACTACAAATGAGTGTACCTATATATAGGAAAAGTTTATGTTTTATCAACATATAACAATTACATTTAGTATAGAATAACAAATAACAGAATCCAAAGGCTTTAGATTAAAATCTCACAAAACAATTTGTCCAATAAATGCAAATCATTTTTCATCTTTTAAAGTGTGTTTACATTTACAGTTGTTGCTTGCGAGTTTCCTGGCTTTTTTGTTACAACTGAGCCATATGGGTTTTTTTCCTTGTCTTGGCATTATGATTGTTTCTGTCGTATGTGATCCATCATTTTTTTTCATTTGTCATTTAAATCAGTTCTCTAGTATTTTATTTAACATAATTTCCTTACTATATAGTGTTTTCCTATAACATATTTTGCCTTGGACTTATTCCCTTCTGCCGCCATCTTGTAGGGCTGCATAAGTTGCTCTTTAAACATGCATGACAGAAATAATATATGCATTGGAGAAAATACTTAGAAATTTGAAATAATGAATTAAAAGAGATTAAATTTCAAGCATAACAAATTGAACTTGGTTGAATAATGAAGCAATCTGGTAATGTTGCCCTTCAATATGGCAGGCATGGGGAAATAAGTCTTGCTTAAATCACCTCAATGGAAATCGACGTATAAGTTTGTAAATATGTATGTATAACTAAAACTCTACAGTAGACATTTCCTTATAATGAAAATAATCATATAAAAAGTACTATACGACTTTATTGATCTAAATATAAAATGAATTATGTTTCCGAGAGATGACAATATTACAAGCACAAAATAATAAATGTTTAAGTGCTCTGGCACTCACAATAATGGTCCAATATATGAAACATTTGGGTAAAAACACATTGTACATGTTCATAATATTGGCTCAAAGTTCCCATTTCCATTTATGAAAACTATATATGACATTGTCAGAAAAATGGTGTGAAATATAAATGATAGATTTATTAAATGTCATATTATTTTAGGTAGTCATTAAAAAGATCACTATTTAAATAGATAAAGTTGTGTCAGCAAGTCAAAATATTTTATTTCCAGACATCACTTTATCACCGTTTATATATTTTTTGCAAGAAATGCTCAGTTCAGAAACAACTGATATTAAAAAAAAAGTTTAAATGACGTGGACAATATGAGATTTCCTTCCCTATTTTCTGTTCATACAAGAAATTATGAAGAAATATGCTATCATTATCCATCCTTAATGAGGGTAAATATACCACCTGTGAATTCAGAGGCACCTTGTGAAACATATCAAATACTTAACTGCTGATTTTTCAGAACCTGGATTGATTCTTTGGGAAAAAATTAATATTTCATACAATGTGAACTTGTTGATTTAACTATTTGATATTTAATATCAGAATATCATCCTCAACCTTTTGTTAAGATATTAAATCTTCTATTTTCATGTTTACACTAGGTATATAAGTAATGTATATAATACAGAGTGAAGGCTTTAAGAATTTACAGGTGACAGTTATAAGATTAGTCTCCCTTTTATAAAAGTCGTGGTTACCAGTTACCGAGTAGATGGTGATAAGCTCTTTCCTTTTACTCTGTTATTGGGAACTGTATACTGCATATTCTGTCTTGACTGTGTATCCTACTTATAAGTTATACATGACTGGCATACATACGTACAATATACATATATTCTATTATGATAGAACATAATCACTGCTTGTTTGCTTTGGCGAGTATGTGCTGTGAGGGCCTTGATTTGTTCTAGAGCATTCCAACTCTTTGTTTGTGATCGGCTTTTCAAGATAAAAAAAAGGAAAGCATTTCATTCATTTTGAGGCCATTTTTATTGTTTTTTTTTTAAAATAAGAAAGATATTAGGTAGTCTGTGATGAACACATGAGAATACAATTTCCCAAAATATTTAGCTTTTAAAGCTTGAAGTATTCATAAATGTTTGGGTGATTGTTGTGATAGATAGGGGCCATTATTAGTATATTTATTTCTTTGTTTTCGCTCAACATGATACAAGTGCTGTGCATAAATGTTTTTGTACTAGACCTCAGAGTAATAGAATATATTTTACAGATGTACAATTTTATGTTAATATATATGTTTATTTTTAAGATTTCATATTGGACCATTATTGTGAGTGCCAGAGCACTTAAACATTTATTATTTTGTGCTTGTAATATTGTCATCTCTCAGAAACATAATTCATTTTATATTTAGATCAATAAAGTCGTATAGTACTTTTTATATGATTATTTTCATTATAAGGAAATGTCTACTGTAGAGTTTTAGTTAAAAACTAACCTTTTCACTAATCCAGAAAATGTAGGTCAGATTCGGCATCCGAAGCCAGCCAAGTAGAATGCACCCTTAGATGTACAATTCATGCAAGTTTGGTCATAATAGGGCTCAAAAATACTTGGAAATGAATCCTGCACAAATATCTTTAACCTGTTCACTCATCCAGAAAATGTAGGTCAGATTCAGCATCCGAAGTAAGTCTGGTAATATGCATCCTAAAATGTATCATCCTGCAAGTTTAGTCATTATAGGGCACATAGTACCTTGGAAATGAAACCTGCACCAAAAACTTTAACCTGTTCACTCAACCAAAAAATGTAGGTTAGATTCAGCATCCAAAGCAAGTCTGGTAGTATGCATCCTAAGATGTACCATCCATGCAAGTTTGGTCATTATAGGGCTCATAGTATCTTTGAAATGAAACCTGCACCAAAAACTTTAACCTGTTCACTCAACCAGAAAATCATAGTTACTTGGAAATGAGACCTGCACCCAAAACATAAACCTGTTCACTCATGCAGAAAATGTAGGTCAGATTCAGCATCTGAAGCAAGCCTGTTAGTGTGCACCCTAAGATGTACCATCCATGCAAGTTTGGTCAACATAGGGCTTATAGTTACTAGGAAATGAGACCTACACCAAAAATGTTAACCTGCTCCAAAAACATTAACCTGGTCATTCCTTTGCCGAAATTGCAGCACCTGAAACTGACTGGTACAATGAAACACACTAGAACCATCTTCTATGCATGTCTAATCAATATAGGACATAGAAGTACTTAAAAAAATCTGCTCCAAAAACCTTAACATGGGACGCCGATGCCGACACTGACACCAAAGCCAACGGTATTACATAAGCTCCCCCAACTTTGTTGAGGTGAGCTAAAAAATTGAAAGGGGTTCAGCCTCAATGGCCTGTGTCATAAGTAAACTGATAGAGGATAGATCAAGGTCAGTCTGTTTTCTGTTTGATGAGACAAACTTTGCTGGAGGCTTACACTTATATTTTAGATGTTTAACATCAAGCTGTGACTTACTTTTGAGAGGGGTGGAGGACTTCATGCCTTTCTTGGCTAGTTCCTGTTTCCAGGGAGGAATAACTTTCTCTGAGTCTGCAGACAGTTTTACCTAGTGATCAAAATAGCACTACTGATAAGGATCAAAATAACGCAAATTAAATAACAAATAGATCTGAATAACAATACCATTATAATATATATTGTACTGTAGTGACAAGTATAATAAATGACCATTTTAACATAGTCATAATAAAAAAGAGATCGAAATAACACTATATACTGTATACAGGGTTATTTTCGCTCCGTGTTCATTTCGCCCTTTTGAACTTGTGAACAATTTTGCCCCGTATTCAATTCGCCCAGTCATAGTTTTGTTTAAGGAATTATGAGGTGTAATTTGAATTCGCCCCATTTTAAATTCGCCCAATGAAGGAGAGGGTGAAAGGGGCAAAAATAAAACAGGGGCGAAAATTTCCCTGTATACAGTAATCGTAAGGCTCTCTTAACATTCGACTGAAAAGGGTATGATTGTGTTACCTAGGTACCTACTTTAAGGTCAATTTTCCAAACTTATCAGAATCCAATGTGTTCTTTATATTTTATATAGATTTTGTGTATTTATATTGACTTTTTATAGAAATCTTGTACATACTGGGATGTCGGAGCTGATTCATGTATTTATATTGACTTTTTATAGAAATCTTGTACATACAGGGGTGTCGGAGTCTCTCCTATTTTTCCGTTTCTCGGCCAGCGCCTTCTTCCAGTCAGGAGGTTCCTCAGAGTTTGTGGATGGGGTTACAAAGTTCAGGTTAGGGTTGGATTTATGATGCTTGTCCTTGGCCTTCAGCCAGCTGGGCACATAGTTTTCTCTCTGACCATCTGATGAAAAAAGTACAAATATTGATTACAATTTCAAACAATTTTCTATCAATTTTGTATTACTAAATTACAATGCATCTAACTTTTACAAATAGATATTATACAGAACATTTAAAGCAAACATGCTGAAAAGTGTCAGATTTGATATAATTTTATGTTATTAGAATACAAGATAAATTAAAAAAAAAAAAAAATATATATATATATATATATATACCATGAAGAATGGAAGGAAACGTTACTTTTAAAGAATAAAAGCTTATATTTCTGCATAGCAAAAGTTTCCGACATTCAAATAATATGTCTACCATTCTTGGCCGGAGTTCTCTCTCTTGATCTGCGATCAATGTCTCCATTACTCTCCACTGAGCTGAGTCTTCTCCTCCCCTCCTCTTCATTGGAATGTGAATTATCATTATTCTCTTGCAATGGAGTGGAAGTTTTCTTCAGATTGTCCCGACTTAACCAAGATACATTACTTTCTGAGCTATTTTTTGTTTGATTTTCTACAGTTAGAAATACAATTTTATTACCTTGTGTGATGTTCAGGACATGTATGAAAAACATGAAAAATTTTAATAAAAGTGGGGAAAATGCAAAGCCTCCATGCTTATATGTTGACAAATGCAAAGGTCACAAACATATCAATACATGTACTGGAATTTGAATCTGATATTTAAGGTAGCAAGGCTATGAAAAGTAGAGAAAATACAAATGGTGAGAAAGATTTCTTGTAGATGCCAGCATCTATTGCCAGTTTACCTTTGGAGTTGAGAGTTTCCATGGCCTTTTCTCTCTTTTCATTAGCTGTCTGCAGCCATTCAGGTTTCTCCTTGGTCTCTCCTACAGTGTTCATGTCCTCTGCTTGGCTCTTTGTTTTCCTCAACTTCATATTTTTCAACCACGATGGGGCTTCTTTGCTTTCCTCTGACTTTGGAATTTCTTTTTGAGGTGTAGACTTGAGGGATGGCCTTCGAATTGCTTCTGTTTCAGACTCTTTCTCTTGACCTGTGACATTCCTCAATGTCTGTGTAGGCCTCTGGTCCCTTGGTACCATTCTCAGAGCAGGCACGTCAAACCTGTGGTTCTCCTCACTACCATCCTCAGATATAGAAACTCTCTTCTCAGGCAGAGGAGGTTTGCCAACATTTCTCAGGGTGGGTTTCTCAAAAGATCCGGATTCCACAGACCCCTTTCTCTCTAATGGCCTTGACACATTTCGTAGAGCCGGCTTCTCAAATGACCCCGAGTCCTGTTGAGACGTTGTGTCCTCTTGTCGGTTTTTGTTGGCTCGTGGAGTTGGACGTAAAGCAGGCATAGCAAACGTTTTTGGTTCGGGAGTTTTGGGGGAAGTTGGGGTTGACTGTTTATCAGGTTTTGGGGTGGATCTTAAAGATGATTTGTCATACACATTTTCACTCTCTTGGTCACTTTTATTGCTTTCACTTCTCTCCCTTGAAACTTTATTTAAAGCTGGAATTTCAAACTTCATGTCTGATTCATTTGATTTTTCCACACTAGGTTTAGAAACATTCTTCAAAGTGGGCTTTTCAAATGTATTATCACTAGAAATAGTTCCTTTATTTTCATCTCTTTTAACTTGCCTTAAGGTGGGCTTCTCTAAGAAATTGTCTGATTCTGTATCCGTTTTTGACACCTTGTCTGTATTGGTCACTGACTTCAATGATGACACATCATAATGTTTTTCTGGTTCCTGTCTCTCAACACTGTCTTTCCTGGGAACTTTCCTAAGGACAGGTTTGCTAGGGGTCTCATCTGTGCTTTCACTTTCACTTTTCCTTGGCAGTTGGGGGACAGGTAATTTGACTCCGTAGCTTTTGTAGTCCTTCTTTTTGGGTTCGTCTACTGCCATTTCTGCTTCGTGCTGCTCCTCAGATCTCCTCCTCAGCTCAGGCTATAAACCAAAATAATCAGTAAAGACTCTGGAGGTTACACTCAATTAGAAAAGATTTATTGTACATCACTACATTTTCACAACACTTATTAATGTGAGATGTTCATTAAATTTGAATTAGCAAAACAATGTTTTTATGAATTATGGGTATTGCTCAATATAATCTTAAGAATTACTAATAAATGCAAGAATGCAATTTTTGCCAGCACATTGTCTCACATAATTACATGAAAATAAAGTTTTTGTGAATAAAAAGTGATTTACAGAACTTAAACTCTAAATATTGTTAATAAAAGTGGAAATTTAGACAAGTTGAAATGTTGACAAAATTGAAAAAAAAATTTAATGAATGTCAAAGTGTCCACTTGTCAACTTTCACATTTTTTCTTGTTAAATACAGTAATATTCCTTGGGGATTAATTTCAATCATATCATAACTTTAATAAATATTGTACACTCTCTGTATTTATTTCTGTGTTTATTCTTCTTGAATAAACATTTTCAAAAATTTATTTTATAGGTAACCACCAATCAAAATTTAATTTGCTCCACCTTGGGTCCCCCAAAGCCTGGCAGTGGTACCATGACTTTACTGGGTTTCTTGGCCGGCGGGGATGTGGGGACTCCCTCTACAGAAGACGAGGAGGGGGACCTCTGACCAAACACCTCATCCTCACCCTTACTGTCCGCCTGCTCTGTCTTAGGCTCTGTACAAAATAGTGAAAATACAAGGTCAGATAAAACTGCTGTACAGATAGGATTTAGTACAAACAATTTCTTGAGGACAGGCTTTTTAAGAGAAAAAGTAAATAAACATTTCAAATGTGAGAATTTATTATATATTAATTTCTAGAATGAAGTGTTTTCTTCCATTTGGTTTACATTGAAGAAGTGAAACAAATATATATATTTGCAATCTTCTAAACTGTTCTTTTTTTATCAAAAAAATGATAACATTGATTACATGTAATAACTTTTTAAACATTGATTAAATAATATCCTCTTGTAAAGTTACCAGTAGAATCCTGGAACATTGCTTCCTCCCCTGACAGGAGAGCACTCCTGACAGTTGAGCGGGTAGGTTTCCTCCTCTTGGCTAGTGATCCCTGTTTTCTAAGGTTTGTCTTTTGCTTTCCAATGTCTACATCTAAATGACTGCTATCCGGCTAAAAAAGAAATTTTCTCGTGCTTATTTCTCAACAATGCCAAAAATTAAGGCTAGTCAGTTTTTTGACACCTAATGCATAACCAAAAGGCTCATGTACTAAATGTCAAGACCCTGACATCCATTCATCAAAGACAAGGAGAATGTAATATAATGTCTGTCCAGTGATGTTCCAAGTATATATTTATATATTACTTCTATATTCATTTCAAGTTCACCAGAGCAAGCTGTCATTGTTTACAGAGTAATGTTCTTTGACTATGTCACAATTTTCTTCCTCTGTGTTTATTTATCAAACTTACAGAAGACATCATAATTTATATAATGCTGAGGATATATTAAAGGAGCTCACCTCCAAAACAGAGAAATCTAGGCTCTCCTCTTTCTGAACTCTGATAACAACATCCTGTAGAGTAAAAAAAATATCATAGTAAAGTTGTAATGTGTTGTTCATTATTATACCCCCTGCTTGAAAAGCAGGAGAGTATATAGTCATCGGTATGTCTGTCCGTCCGTCTGTTACCCTTTGGGGTACCCATCTTTTATCCGCAACTCCTCTCATGTATTACATATTGCCATTGTGCACCTCCTATTTTACTTTTTGATCTGACATATATTTTGGATTTTCCAGAGCAAAACATGGACACTGCCATTATATTCATATGGGAGGTGGGGGGTATCATTCAGTGAGCTCATTGCTCACGGTAATGTAATGGGCACATTTGATGTCAATCAAACAATATAGTGTAAACCAACTTTTATTCCCATTTGAGAAATTTTCCTGAGGTTCCTGAAGGCCTCTTCTTCTCAAATATTTATCGCTGTGAACCAGTCCTTAAAGTCTTTGTATTTATTACTAACAGATCAAAAAAAGGCTTGAGAGCAAAAATTACTCGGTGCAACCTTTCTTCCTCCTAGTCAATCGCAAAATAAAGTCGTCATGAATAAAACTTGGTTTACAGTATTGTTAACAGATAGGAATGTAAGATATGACTTACGGGAGGAGGACTGTGTTCTTCCTGTGGTACATCTGTTTCCATGGTTTCTTCATTCTCCTGATCTTCGCTCTGTAACTCAAGACTCTGGTGGTACGATTTGGCCAGCGGTCTATTTCTGTCCACCATGGCATTAATAGTAGAATCAGACACAGTCTGCAACATGAAATGATTGCATCATTAAAGATTCAAATCTCCTTGCTCTAATATTATTATTATTACCATGTAAGGGATAATGAATAATTAAACTATCATTAGTAATGTGACAAAATGCAAACATTCAAGCCACTCATGTTTGACAATCAATATCTAAATCTATCAACACAAGGCACATTTTGAATCCTTACTAAGCTAATATCTCTATGGGAATGCAAAAGCAAGAAGCAATGCACCAACCTCAGGCAGGAAGTCACATTCAGCGACCAACTTATCAATGTCTGGGTCCGAGTCATCGTGATCCAGTCCAGAAAACATGGTCAGGTCTTTAGGGTTCTCCCGTCTGTCCTCCTGATTGACTGGTTTCTGCTCTTCCATCTCTTCCTCCTCTGTGCTTTCTTCCTCCTCTCCCTCTATATCATCTTCCTCCTCATCTTCCCCCTCATCCTTCATATCATCTTCTTCTTCATCATCCTCCAGTTCCACTTTCCCGAGGAGTGTATCATCTGTGCTGCTTTCTCCAAATGTTGGCAATATTAACTTTGAGGAATCATAAACTTCACCCTCTTCATTCCCTGTGGAAGAAACAAACTCCAGTTCCTTTGGCTCTTGTTCCTCTTCACTCTCACTGTGAATCCCAGGGTCTGTGTTTCTCTCTGCCTCCTCTTGAGGCTCCTCAGGGGAAGATTTAGACACCTTAGGAAACTGAAACTGTTCCTCCTCCTGGTCTGTGTTTGGTGATGGCACGGGGGAAGGCTTTTTGTCTTTTTGTTGGAAAGCCATGGCATTAAATGTGGCATCTGTAACTTTCTGAAATTCCAAGCAAACAACCTAGCTTCTACAATCACTCAATCAGAAAATCTACTACCTCTAATCTTTTCAATGTTACTCATGATTTTAAATGAAAATTAATTTATGTAATTCACTAGAGCTTGTTAAATACACATGCTAAACAATCAATATGCTTTGTTAAGAATACACCAATGTGTCAAAGAACAAGTTATATTATATAATACATGGTGAAAATATGTGTTAGAAAACTAGAACTTTAATTTTTGAAATATTTTGGAAAAGGGGTTGAAAAATTTACTACATCTAAAAAGAAATAAAAGAAAGTATAATATTCAGTAGAAAATTATATTTTAAATCTATCCACACACCAACTTTTCTGACTAGAGCAATTAAAGTCTAGTCTCATTGTGTGAGAATGAAGCAACCAATAGAAATTGAGTGCTGACAAGCTAGCCAATCAGTGTCAAGATTAGAGAATCACTAGTCAAATATTGACCACTGTAAGACAAGATGACAAACCTCTGGCAGATGATCACAGTTTGTGAAGATGTCATCGATATCTGGTTCAAGATCATCATCTAATCCGGTCAGTAAATCCTCAAAACTCTTTTCCATGCTCTGGACAAAACAGACACAAACTAGGTCATGCAGTCACATGCATCAAGATAACTCACTCTATACAAATGTGGATGTCAAGTTTACATAAAAGAAAATGATGTGTGTCCTAATAACTTTATTTTAAAGATGTTAATCTGATTTTATTGTAGAAAAGTAAATATGAATAGAAAGTCATTCTTAAACTACATAAAATAAAGCTGAAAATATGTATTGTTTTCATGAACTAGCTATAGCTGGTCTATAACTTGACTGCTGCTTGGTACAACTTCCTCTGTTAAGCACATTTACTTTTTATTCATATATATCTATCAATTTTTTTTAATGATAATATTTCTTATCTTATCTCAATGACCTTGACCTGATCCAAGGTCAATGACTTTCACATGGACTAAGATGCATAGTTCCTAAGTTGCAGCCATTTATCTGTAAGTTATGGAAGACCTATGTACAGTCCAACCAAAACAACTGTAGGGATTGACTTTTATTATATACCTAACGTGTATCACTCAATTTTACTGTTGATTTTACGCTATCACGTGACATCGTGATCCAACTTTCCGGATCACCACACTGTGGTTTTCTGAATCCATATCACCACTCTCTGAAACTGATGACGTAGTGCACAAAAACATGACGTTATTTTTCTTGCGTGTAAAAACGTTCTCTTATTTTGCCTTGTTTTATGGATAAATGTTATACAATTGATCTCTAAAGTTTTATTTTGCTAGTTATGAGGGGGTATATAATAAACTTATCATTATAACAGTAATTTGATCCGAAGAGCTGTATCACGTATTGTTGACAGGCGCGGATAATAGATCAAACTCGACGCTTTGCGTCTCGTTTGATCTGATGATCCGCGCATGTCAACTCGACGTGATACGACCCTTTGGATCAAGTTACTGTTATAATAATATATATTTATTGTCCTCCTTTTTCATCACCCTATGCTATCAAAAGTTGGGGTTTTTTTAATCTGTATACCAAATGAATTCTCAAAATTGATTGAGCACCGTGCACCAATTTAATATAATTTTCAAAATATATAATTTAAAAAAATACATGGGAATCAATATTAACAGTGATATATAAGCATGTACACACTATGTAACAGTGAAAAATTGAAGAGAAAAAAAGCTATGTATCAGAATTCTGTAAATAAGGCCTTCCTGCAAAGGTTCTGTGTGCTCATCTATATCATTATTTTAAATTTAGGGAGTTCTGGATTTTATCAAGTGTAGATATGAAAAAAGTATTGATTTTTCATAATTTCAATTAAAATTACAATGTACAATCAAACAGACCTGCAGAAATGGCCCCATTATTTTGTAATATGAATTCTCAGTTAAAAGGAATTAATCAGAATAAATGACATATCATATATATGTATATACAATATGAAAAATTTTATGAAGATTTGACAAAAACTGAGGCAGTGTAATAGATATGAAAGCAGATCTATATATCAGTTGAAGCTTACTCTATTGAGATGTGCTCTTCGCTGTTCAGCCATTTTCACTATCCTTAGCTTAGTGGGAAGTCGGATATAAATAGACACACCAGCCTCATGTGACCTTGATGACTGGCTTTGACCTTGTGACTCAAGGTCTCCAGATAATCCTGCTTGTGGTCTACTTTCCTTTTCTCTCTGTAAAATAAAAATCACAGTGTGAGAGGGCGAGTGAATCATCCACAATAGGTCCTTTATCGATCAGGGTTTCAGTCTCCTCTTAGCTTTCATTGTACATCTTCTCAATGAACAACACTGCGAGTTCTTACAGTTGTTGCACAATGTTACATACTTACATATAGACAACAACACTAAAAAAAACATCTTATAATACATTCTTATGTATCTTCAAGGTTGAATGATTAATGGAACTGTTGACAAGCCATAATTAAATTTTTGTCACAAACCACCTTATAAAAAGAAAAATCACTGAAGCAGGGACTCTTATAAACAGGTCCCTGTAACTGAAGCAGCCACTTCACTTTCGTCTTCCGTTAGTTAAGAATAATATTGATTTCTGTGTTAGGGACACATCAGTTCACACTGACTCATTCCATATTTGATGCCCGACATTAAAACATATCTACAATGATCATATTAATATGATAGCTGTTATCTTACACCGCAACACTATAAATTTATCACCTTGAGACTGAAACCAAAATCTCCTTCAAGGTTTTCATTTACCATAATTACCAATGTAGAGGCCTTTCATGCATTAATGTGAATTCTTTAAATAACATCAACCATATATTTTAAGTTTTTGAAACTTCCACATGAATTTTATAAATATATCAATTTATAAATCAGTGTTAAGAAATGAATGTAACACAGTATGTTTAAAGGTATGGATTGCCGAAGATGGTTTCTTTTTTTTATAACCATGATAACTAAATGTTTTGCTTGTATACACCATAACACATCTCCATCAACTTATTGCAAATTAAGAAAATTGAAAGCCTAAATAAAAGAGTAAATGAAAATACAAAAATTACACCACACTGAAAATAAATGCTACAATTACAGGTATATATCAACAAGGCTCTGTGATCTTAGGTGATGCATTTCTGAAAATGTACGAAGCATCAAATGATAAATATTAAAATACAGAGGGAGGGATAAAAAGACACTGTGACATAAAAAATGTAACAAAAACATTTAGAAAGGAACAAAGATGATGAGGAATTTAATCAAGTTTTAATTTCATTGTATTTGATTTGGTACCTTAGCATATGACCTTGACATTAAATGACACGAGTATTCTTCATCATTTTCAAAAAAGCTTATCTATTTTATGTAACTAAAAAAGCTTCATTTAGATAAAGAAAAGATGATAAAGGCCCAAGATAAAGATGCTTCTGTACTATAAAAAAATTAGAATTTGTTTTATTTAGTTCATATTGACTTAACATAAATTCCAAAAAAAAATTAAGTAGACTTGCATCCAAGAGTTAGATGGCAACTAGAAATACAACTGAAGGAGTGTCTTAATTGTCAATATAAAATTTTTCAAAATAACAATTCAAGTCAAAAAACTACAATACAGTGTGGAAATACTAGTAGTCAGCATCATCTGTCTGACCGACTCTAAGTTTATACCAGTCACTGTACAGAATACAGGTAATGATTTCAGCTTAAGGATGACAGACAAAGTCAGTAGACAGTGAAACCTGACCTCGCTGTACCGCCGGGACCGTCAACCTCAGACATAAGTCAGACCACAGAGTACTCATCAAACACTACTACTGACAGTTAGTGAGGGCCCGCTATAATCACAGCAAATTATCCTGTCTATATGTGTATAAATTCATCACACCGACTCTAAATTTACATACAAACTTACAATAAAGTCAGATTTATTCAACTACTTTTTTCTGTGGTCAGTGACTGCTTGCGATAGGAAGTCTGGCACACAAAGCATACAAAGCATGTCATTAAGGGAACCTATAATGGCTTCCTATTTACTTTGTAAGGTGACGGTAATTGGATTTTTAAGTAACCTGGAAAGTATCAAAGAATAAATGATACTTTTTTTAACTTGTCATTAACAGAATTTCCTTTTACTGTGTGGAAACTAGAAAATAATTAAAAACAGGTACATATCAGAGATGATTAAATCACTCCAATTCACTTTCAGAAAGGCATTCATATCATAAATTCATTCTGGAAATTTTTTTAAATATGCTAAAATAAACTTTTCATATGCCAGAGAGATAATTCTTCAAAAAGTCTACAATTACAGAGAAACTGCATCACAGCAATGGACAAAATACACACATGTGCACATAGGTACACCAATGCTGAATTGTAACAATTAACTAGAAAGATTCCATACCTATACCTGCCAACTCCAGATCTATCCTTCCCTTTACTGCCCTCTCTTGGCCTATCCCTCCCTTCATTGCCCTCTCTTGACCTATCCCTCCCCCTATTACTATCATCTAATCTATCCCTTCCCCTATTGCCATCATCTAACCTATCCCTCAGCCTATTGCCCTCTCTTGACCTACCCCCCCCCCCCCCCCCCCCCC
>PRKT01000190.1:168645-179930 GCA_003671525.1 Saccostrea glomerata
GTTACTAAAAATAGAAATTTCTGTTTAATACATGTACTCTCAAAATGCTACTCCAAATACAGTTTTGGTCTGATTTCAATGTAACTTGGCACACAAGTAGACTACACTAAGATACATAATTCTGTATATCAGTTTTTGATTTCGATGAACGGTGTTGCTGTGGTTACTAAAAATAGAAATTTCTGTGAAATTATTTCAAAATGCTACACCTCCTACAGTTTTGGTCTGATTTCAATATAAACTTGGCACACAAGTAGACTACACTAAGGTACATAATTCTGTGTATAGTTTTTCACTTCAATGAACGGTGTTGCCATTGTTACTAAAAATAGAAATTTCTGTTTAATACATGTACTCTCAAAATGCTACTCCAAATACAGTTTTGGTCTGATTATAATGTAATGTGGCATGCAAGTAGACTACACTAAAACATAAAGAGACTTAATCAAGGATCATTTTTCTATTAATTCCTGTTGAAAAGTTTCAATTTCCAACTGCCTAAGTACTTTTCTCTTCTTTTGCTATAAGTACAAACCAGTAGAGCTTCAGTCTCGACAGAGACTTCTGGTTACTCAATAGGTTACCACTGTTGTTCACATCCAGTGTATCTTTCTAGACTTCATACCATATAATCATCTCATCTATTTAACCTGTTCCTTTAAATTTTCTCATATTAAGTGCAATCCATGCAAAACTAACAACTAAAATAGAGTATAAGAATACTCAGTTTCACAATGAAATGTAATGATGGGAAATGCTTACCTACAAATATATTGAATTCTTTTTAGGTATTACATGAAATATTGCATTAAAAAATATTTGGCAATTTAGAGACTATTTTACATTACAAAGATATTGTTGGAGCACTTTAAAGGTCTTAAAGTGACAACATTAAAATGCAACTCATAAAAATTCCTGACCACTTACACCAAAACATATCTTTGATCCCCCTCTGAGTTTTATGACTAAGTCTCCCCTGCCCTGGGGTGGGGCAATAGTAGTCTGAGTTATGTTGTCCATCACTAGGGTTGAGCAGTCACATTACAGTTGTCTACATATCATTATTTTTTACATGTTCTATACAGGAAAGATGTGTCCATGCACAGGAAAAAGGATATTTGTTTTCTAGCTCCCATGTTTCTATTTATGAGTATCTTGTCTAATGCACTTGACATCACTTACTAAAAGGACATAAAAATGATTCTCTTCATAATCAATGTTAAAGCAAAACTGCAAAATGTTACGGAGATATTTTGGGACTGAATTACTCCTTTCTTACAAGTATAAACCCGAGTTGTTACATCAGACCAAAGTGTTCACATGTAGATTGACTAATGAACAAAGTGATAATTATATACACCACTAGATGACACACCATCCACAAGTTGTACAATGTCAGAGTACAACTTAATATACTCTCCAAAAACTACAACTTCCAGAATATGTAATGTGTAACCAGTAAAATATACATCAAGCAGTACATCTTAACATTTGCCAAACTTATATATACATTTTTAAATATGTACATATTGTTATAAAAATAATACAAGCTGCATGACTGAGTGTTGTACAGCTTTTTATATATTAAAATGTTGTATATCATGGAATTACAAAAAATCTATATTTCTAGTAGACTTACATTCAAGCATCATTAAAATATTCCTTTATATATTTGACTGTAGTTTTTATTAGGACAGTCCACCACTCAGTGTGGATGTCATTGAGATTTACAATCACTTTCTTTTTGTATCAATCCGATCAACCCTTGAAATCCAGTAACTAAACATCCCTCTACAAAGAATTTAATCATCTGCTGATTATAAATGGTATCAATGCCCACTAAATCTCTCTCTCCATTAGACCCTGGCCGATAACATCAGCTGATACAGGTAACCTCCATTTACCTGTCCAACCTGTCACCAGGTACACACATATCTACATATTACTTACATTGTTATAAAAATATTACAGGCGAACTGAGGGATGTACAGCAGTTTCTACAGATAAGATGAAATGTAACAAGAAACTGGGAAAATTTATAAGAATTGAAAGAAACTTTAGTTGAAGTAAGTGCTTCTCCTTGGGGCCATAGTATGTTTGTAAATTTATGCATAACTGGATTCATAAAGTGCACTAGAACACTGAAATTATCATATGCCTGAGCTAGAGTGAATTACTCATAATTTCTCTTTGTTCCCACACCTACGAATAATAACAAAAAAATCCTCAAGATGTCAATATAACATGCCATAAAATTTCTAAGAAGAAAAGCCCAAATTTAGACTACTGTTTATTTCAAACATGAAAATCAATATTCAAATAACCCGGAGTTTAGGAAAACAAACAGCTCTAAAATTGTGCAAGCAAGCCAAGGCACAAGTTTTAATCTATTGAACAAGATATAAATATCTTTCAGCATTTAAATCTACACAATTATAGCCAGAGAAAAAATGCATGTCTGACAAGTGCGTGATTGATCTGCAATGAAGCAATTTCTATTTATTTTTTAAATGAGTCATGTCACATGCAGAATGTTTAAGTACATGTATTATAGCTGAAAATTTTTTTCTCCCCTAATATGGTGATAATATTGTGTTATAAAGGGAAATAACGCTTGAATCAGCACTGATCACAATAAACTAATATACATGTAATATAATGTTACATTGTATTAATTAATGCAAGTGAATTTGATTCTGCTAGAAGACAGAAATAACAGAAAATCGAATTTACCTGGTATATCTATTTAAGTTCTTACCATAAAAACTTTATTTTGCATGTTTTCTCTGAAATCTAAACATGCTAAGGCAATCAAACTCTCTAAAATTTACAAAGAAGGAATGTAGTGAAAAGATATGAAGAGTTGTTTCCCTTTAAATGCTTTTTTCATTAAAAAATATGTCAATGTAATATGACCCTGATCTCAAAAGCAAATACCAGTAGATATTTCATAAAACTCACGTTCTTGTTTCCTTTTTATAGTTTCCTTTTGTTGAAGATACTGTCCATTGAATATTACACACAAATCCACCTCTGGCTAAAAAAAATCACCAAAAAAATGGTTTTTAAAAAAGATTAAGAGTCAATCCTTTCTGAATATACATCCTGGAACTGGTTAACTTCTGAATGACAAAGACACCGAAGGTCAGAGGGCCTTAAAGGTATGCCAACAATGGGCTGATGACATAACCATGAATTAACATTTAAATTCCAAGTATCAGATAAAATCCTCAACTGTCTGTATCTCCGTAACTCCTCGAAGAGGTAAATCATCTGTCATAATCACTTAAAGGTAGGAGGAATTAAAAGAAATCCAGGTGTCCAATGCTTCTCTTCCTGACTAAAAGGTTCATCAAAGTGGGACTAGAGGTGCAGAAAAAAAACTCCAGAGAGAGAGAGAGAAAGAGAGATTGTGGAAAGAAATTATTATGGGGATAAGTTGTGATCATAATGGAGGTCCGCGCATGCATTGAGCAGTGAGGGATCTTTTAAGTGCCAGTATTAACTGGGACACAGAACCTCGGTTTATACAGTCTCATCAGAAGGACCGGTCTCCATGTCCCAAAGTGGGATTCTAACACTTGATGTAATTAAGGATCAACTCCTTACTCCAATTAACTTCAGAGCAGACACTCACCACTGCGCCAAGTGGACGACAAGAAAAAAATTCCGACCGTTTCTTTTTATTTATTCAGTTTTAGAGAAAAAATAAGATGTATTTCATATATATACAATGTATAGAATCTACAAGTATGAATCATTGAGAGATCTGATCCCTCTTTTAGTAAATAGATTCCTTAACTTCCATACAAAAATGAACAGGTAATGAAATATTTACCTTCTGATGTTATAGTTTAAGCCTCACATCATAAAACACAATGTGAGAAGATACTACAGTATCTCAGAATCTGTTTACATTAAATTATAACCTAACTCCGCTAAATACAGGATAAACCACGTCAACTTACATCATCAACGTACTATAAATAATTATAATCCTAATATATCCCTTCTGTTTTACCACTTAGCCCTATTAGGAAACCTGAATAAGATGTTATATTGCCCATTTGTATGACGGTACCTTACACAGGCTGTTACACCTAGACTTTACCTTGGGAAATTTAAGTAGACGCAGCAGTTATATATTTTTTTCTGTGTGTACACATATATTGGCATTTAATATTGACACAATGCAAAATACATAGACATTTTCTCAAGACTTGTTATTTATTCAGCCAGTCTTATCTTCTTCAAAATAGACTTACAAAGAAGAACGTAAGCATTTAAATGGAAAACAGGGCTCTTTAAAATGTAACAGAAGTCAGGTATTTGGAAAAGAAAGTAGAGTATCAGCTCTTAAAACTGTAATTCTTCTCTAAATATGACCAGTCATAAGACAACCCTCTGACCTTTTTACCAATGCAAACCTAGCTGGCATTGATATGTAAATTCGTCAAAAACTACAGAACTTTGGAATTCCAATGGACTTAAATGTGTGAGTAATGTGAATAAAAGGTGACTGACCAAAACAAAATTAAAAAGTCAAACAACATTACATACAATTATCAAACTTCTGGGTATATACCCTTATATTGAGGATTTTGAAATATCTTCATGATCTTAAAATTATATACTTAAATTCCAGCTTTAGTTTCTTCCACTGAACACTGAAGTCCCTGGGTTTTTTTTGCAGGTAAAGTATGTATTATAAAATTGAACTAACTTAATCAATCATGTTTCTGTTATAAAATATGAACATCTAACAATGTCTAAAATTATGTAGGTTTAGAAATATGATCACTCTTATTCATTAAAGTCATGGACAGATTCAATCTCTGTCTTTTTGTAAACACATGCATACCATCAAGAATACATGCACTAGTTATTAAATATTGATATAGCAAGCCAGGTATATATTCCCTGAAGACATGTACTTTTTACTTTATAGAAAAAAATGATAGAAAGCAATATACCCCTTTCACTCCCCTCATCCCCCCAAATGTAAACTTTTTGGTGGTTGCACAAACAAAATGTCACCAATCAATGATCAATGTGATTCTCTAGTCTCTACTCTACATCGTAACCCTTATCAGCTTCAGCTTTTAAACACATGTTTAACATGTTAAAGGATCTTAAACAGCCATATGAATTAATTTGTTTACCTATGATCAGAGATGTTTACAGAGAATTGTCTAAGTGATCCTTAAACTAGGTAAATGCATACAAAGTAGCAAATCTAAGAACTAAGATGAAGAAATTGATCTCCTAATGCTTATTTTTATCTCCTGCTATCTGCTACAGCAGACAGACTTATCTATAAAACAAATCAATGTTCTTCATAGTGTATCCCACAAATCTGGATATCTGTGAGATTGAAAGAAGTAAAATACAAGATAAGCCATAGCAAAATTACAAGCACATTTAAAGATATTTATTTGAGTGCAAAATGTGAAAAAAAAATAAGCACTTGTTTTTAGGTCACAATCATTAAGTGCAACATAATATGTATATATTTTAAGGAGGGAGTTTATAAAAGAAATTATAAATGTACAGCTTAAGTAAGAAAACCTATGGCCTACTCATAATGAACCAATTCACTGCATATATATGCACCACTTTAAAAGTTGTGACTTTAATTTAAAATGGACCTGGTCCTATAATCATCGCTAGCTCGCAAAAGTGTTCACAATGTACGACACTTATGTCACTGATATTTCTTTCCCTAAAATTTACTACTGTACCTTTTCTACAGGCTGGGTACATTTCCATATAAAATCAACTCATTTTAGTAAATTTATTACTTCTTGCCTGTTTTTATGCATGATTTCTGTACAATACCTAAGTTTTTATTTGTAGACAATTTTGCAACATTACAAAAAAGGAGAATTCAAATGCATTTCTTCATTAGATAGAAGCAACATTGCTACACACATAAATTTTCTGTGAATGTACATTCTCATCATTTAAAAGCAACGAGAATTTAACCAGTTAACAGCTGTATGTATAGATCTAGTTGACTGATTCTCCTTTGTTATTTGATTTAATAAATGCTGGACAAGTTGAAAAGTAATTTGTTTATCATAACCATACCTTGTTTGGTTTATATTTGGTAATTTCTTTAAATTTTTCAGCATGATGAATAGTCTGAACACTTTGTGCACATCAGTCAATTCATTATGCACCTTTCGCCTATTTAAATACTATGGCATCTTAGCATAATTTTTATCAAGTTTTGAATAATACACTAAATAAAGACAAATTTCTCCTTTGTGTTTATGAAATTTCAGACCTATACCAATTGGTAAGGGGACTACAAGTGGGGGAAGGAGGGGGGTGTGGGGGTGTCATATCATGTTGGAGCAGAGGACTCCTTATCAAACACCTTACGCCCCTTAATGCATTTAGAGGGTTTTATTGGAAAATTTTAAACTATTATACAATCTTAACAGCAAACTTAACAAAAAGACTACTTTGAGAATATGTGAACATGGATTGTGAACCCCATTTTTTTCTTAAGCAATATTTTTAAGTAAACAGCTTCTTTTATTTAAATAAAAATAAAATTGATGTCTGAAATTCTTTACAGATTCACGAATGACTATGATCACTAGATCTAGTTGTAGTACTGAGTATACTGTACAATACTCACCTGTTCGCACCTTAGCCTTCAGGATTGATTAGCTTCGCAACAATTTGCTGGTGCCCGCTTCTCGTTTTTTGCGAACCAGTAAATGTTGTTAACGTGTTCGTTAATTTGATGTAAATCATATGCTGAAACTCAGTAAACTTCATAAATATAGTTTGAAAAAAGAACATATATTAAATTTGGGTAACGAAATTATATAAAAATTAGAGGGCATGGGTGTATAATGGCATATCATAATGTTTACGAATCATCTTATGTTCGTATGACCAATAATTAAACTGGTCGTCATGAAAGTGAAACCAATTTTGGACTGTATCAATCAGGAGTGAATTACGCTGCCAAAGATCTGATTATCTCCGATTTCATCATTTCACATTAGATAAGAGATATTTTGGTCGTGTAATTTGGAAGTGACGATAGCTTCACTGTTACTGTAAAATGTTTAAGGACGTACACCATCTCTGTTTCCGTTTGTGGTAGAAAGGGAAAATGGCAGGTCAAACTTCAAGAGAATTTGTTAGTGTTCTTATTCCAAGGAAAATAGATTCAAGAATTTTACTCACAAATTTAGACGGCAAGGGATTATGGATGCCAACAGCATTTCGACATGATGTAGAAACCTTTCAGAGTGTTGCAAATAAATTAATAACAGAGGTATATTTTTCTCTTGAAAAGTATTTCCTTTGGCTTTTCATGTCAAGACATCCGTTTATTTTGTATATAGTAGATATTCAATGTATTGTAGTAAAGTTTGAAATTTATTTCATGAGTGGGATAGGGTGTATAAAAAATATTTTCAGAAACGTGAAGCAATGGGGGAAAATATATATATTTAAAAAATCCTGATTCATATTTTTAGGAATAAATTGCATATCCAACTAGGCCTACAAATTTTGAATGTTCTTATTTATTTTTCACTTTCTTTTTGTCTCTTCCTTTTCGTATTGGAACAGCTGCATGTTGATCAATGGAGATGTAATAGCTGGTGACATTAAGATAACAAACGTACATTATAAGATGGATTGCAACATCCCCCTTATATAACATGTATAACCGGTACCAATAAACGGTATCATTCCCAATGCCAAAAAATGCCAAATTTTCCCAATTATGACCCTAAAAATTCCCAATTCAACTGGCAAAGGATCAAACTATGATGACATCATATTTTTTTCATATGAAAAAATGTATAAGTTGATGAAACGTTTCACTTCCTCTTAAAGTCAAATCAGAAGTCGAGATCGGGGATAATATGGTTTGGTATGTGTTGTAGACAGTTTAGTGTTGTAAATTTTTGACAAAATAGAAGCCTGAAAATGTGAGAACAAGGGACATAAATATGAGAAAATTAAAAAATGAATGCTTATTGTTTATATTCTTTGAAACTTGGATAAATAGGTAATGAAGATAGAAAAAACACAAAATAAGTATCATTTGTTGATATAACAGAACATTTTATGTTCTATTTTGACACTTTCCCAACTACCTGACCTAGGTACAACAAAAACTGCTGTATTTTGAGAGCTAGAGTTCATTAACAGAGACTCTCAGAATTGTCTGTTTACACTATCTTATAACAAGTCCACTTTTCCTGAGGGGAAGGAAATGAAATTTTTTCTACACTATTTTTATCATTCATACTGTGTACTTAATAAAATGAAATCATTCCAGACATGGTTAATGATTTTGAATGTTAAGATCCTAGAGTAGTTGGAATTGTCAGATGTTTGATCATTGTATAATTTTAGATATTTGCTTATCATTAGGTGACAGGTCAGGATCTAGGGCCATGTAAAGGGATCATCAGGATGATTTTCTACCACTTCAGCTCCAGCCCCGCTGCCACACACATTGTGTTCCTGACACAGCCTGTGGAGGACTGCGACACGGTAAACAAAACATAAAAAAACTTATAGCTCTTTACACTGAGGACTGCGGCACGGTAAAAACAGCATTGAAAACTTATAGATTTTAACATAGAGGACTGTGACATGGTAAACAAAACATCCTAAACTTATAGCATTAAAACATTATCTCTTCAAAAATCTCATACCTTGATGAAAATTATAATGAGTAGCATGTTGAAACAAAGGAGGAACATATCAAAAGGAGCAAATATCAAAATACCAATACTCTTTTAAAAATGAAGTGATTTAGTGACTATTATGTTTATCATTTTCTTATCATGGTCATGATGAGGAAGAAACATTTAAAGTTAAGTTGATTTTATTTTGATACATGTATATATAAAACACAATTTTCATCAATAAAAATATATCATTGAAAAAAAGTTTTTGGGATTTTAAAAGTGTTCACAAAGTAGCCACATGTATTTCAATGAAATTTTTTGTATGAGATAATGTTGTTACCTTTGATTTTTTTTTGCAGTGTTCTGATGAGGCTGTTTGGTGTAATGTGGAAGAAATGGAACAACAAACTCATGCAGATCCAGGTCTCCTAGGACTGGAGCCAATCAACCTGGCCAAACATCTCAATAACAGTGAGTACCAGTATATAACAGGCTAAACATCTCAATAACAGTGAGTACCTGTATATAACAGGCTAAACATCTCAATAACAGTGAGTACCAGTATATAACAGGCTAAACATCTCAATAACAGTGAGTACCTGTATATAACAGGCCAAACATCTCAATAACAGTGAGTACCAGTATATAACAGGCCAAACATCTCAATAACAGTAAGTACCTGTATATAACAGGCTAAACATCTCAATAACAGTGAGTATCTGTATATAACAGGCTAAACATCTCAACAACAGTAAGTACCTGTATATAACAGGCTAAACATCTCAATAACAGTGAGTACCTGTATATAACAGGCTAAACATCTCAATAAAAGTAAGTACCTGTGTATAACAGGCTAAACATCTCAATAACAGTGAGTACCTGTATATAACAGGCTAAACATCACAATAGCAGTGAGTACCTGTAATCACCTGGCTAAACATATCAATAACAGTGAGTACCTGTAGGCTAAACATATCAATAATAGTCTTGGAGCTTAGTGAAAATTGTACTTGGGGGGGGGCTAAATCATTGTATCCACCTTAATATTAAATAATCTTGATAATATTATTTTTGTTGACAATAAAAAATGATGATGTTACATTAATTAAATATTAAATGCATCATTTTGATTTATTCATTTTTCTTCAGCATCATTGACAATGAATGTATTAAGTGAGTTGGGAGCGGAATACATTGACACAGATAAAGAAGATACATCACAGCTCTCAGCCCAGGAGGCCGTCGTCAAGTCGGCCAAACTCGGCAAGAAAGGTTAGTAATGTAATAAAGATCACATACTCACACTATCAGTAATATAAGTCAAAGAGGAATTTATAAAAACTGGATAAGATAAGAAAAGAAGTGAAAGTTAATGATTCAGAATTCCTTAATGGTCACTTCTGATGTAAAAGTCTGATTTATTGGATTTAATGTAGTACATTGCTATCTTTGTATTGTTGGATTTAATGTAATGCATTGCTATATATATATATATGACCGGATTTAATGTAGTACATTGCTATCTTTTTAAGAAATAAAGTATCATTTTAAAACATCTATCGGGATATAAATACGGGTTGGTCTTGAGATTAAATTCCATAAAGCCCGAAGGGCTTTATGATGAATTTAATCTCGTACCAACCCATATTTATAGGCCAAAAGATGTTTTAAAATGATACATATATTTACATATGTGACTTATTCATTCTTTAAATTTGCCTGATTGTGACTTTTAGCGTATGAAATGCATTATTTTTCAAACCCAACGCGCATGTATGTAATCCACTGAAAGCACGTCTACCCTTTATGATGTCACTGAGAAATTAATACGTCGGACACATCTATGACCTTTTGACCCCCTACCTGTATTTATACAGTTATAGATAGGCATTGCTTTCAGTAGTGTTATATAAAGGAAAACATTTGTAAATATATAATATTATTGGATTTAATGTAGTACATTGCTATCTATATATTATTATACGCCCGTCTTAAGACGGGACGTATTATGTTATAGGCTTCATGTCCGTCCGTCCGTCTGTCCGTCTGTCCATTCCTGTCCGGCTCATAACTTGAATACTATTAGGCCTAGGATTATCAAACTTTGTCAACTGATACTTCTTGGGTAGACGGTGTGTCGCGCACAAAAAGTAGGTCGATCTGACCGTTAATAAAGATGCTATAGCCAAATATGGAAAAATCCTGTCCGGCTCATAACTAGAAAAGTATTAGACCTAGAGCTTTCAAACTTGGCAAAAGTATACATCTAAAGTAGAAGGTGTGTCGCGGCCTATTTCAAGGTCACTGTGACCTTTAATCAAAGGGAATTTTTTTTAAAAACTAAGTCTTTTAAATTCTAAATTTCATAATCCTAAAAAATGTAAAAATATAGTTGTATCCTTATTAACAAATGTTAAAATAAGTAAAAACTTATTTTTTCATTATATACTTTACAGCAATCTGTAACAAATGTTTATGCTTTGAGAGGAATTCAGTTTGTCCCATGGGCATAATTATCAAGCACTGGTCAAGAAGAATTTTGATAGCAGAAATTTGCATGTCAAATTAGAGAGAAATTAATGAGTTTATTGTCAGGAGCTAAGAGCATCT
>PRKT01000190.1:180521-222346 GCA_003671525.1 Saccostrea glomerata
GTATATAACAGGCTAAACATCTCAATAACAGTGAGTACCTGTATATAACAGGCTAAACATCTCAATAACAGTGAGTACCAGTATATAACAGGCTAAACATCTCAATAACAGTAAGTACCTGTATATTACAGGCTAAACATCTCAATAACAGTGAGTACCTGTATATAACAGGCTAAACATCTCAATAACAGTGAGTACCAGTATATAACAGGCTAAACATCTCAATAACAGTGAGTACCTGTAATCACCTGGCCAAACATCTCAATAACAGTGAGTACCAGTATATAACAGGCTAAACATCTCAATAACAGTGAGTACCTGTCTTGGAGCTTAGTGAAAATTGTACTTTGTGGATGGCTAAATCATTGTATCCGCCTTAATATTGAATACTCATGATAATGTTATTTTTATTGACAATAAAAAATGATGATGTTACATTAATTAAATATTAAATGCATCATTTTGATTTATTCATTTTTCTTCAGCATCATTGACAATGAATGTATTAAGTGAGATGGGAGCGGAATACATTGACACAGATAAAGAAGATACATCACAGCTCTCAGCCCAGGAAGCCGTCGTCAAGTCGGCCAAACTCGGCAAGAAAGGTTAGTAATGTAATAAAGATCACATACTTACACTATCAGTTATTTAAGTCAAAGAGGAATTTATAAAAACTGGATAAGAAAAGAAGTGTAAGTGAAAGTTAATGATTCAGAATTCCTTAATGGTGTAAAAATCTGATTTATTGGATTTAATGTAGTACATTGCTATCTTTAAATTATTGGATTTAATGTAGTACATTGCTATCTATATATTATTGGATTTAATGTAGTACATTGCTATTTTTATATTATTTTTTAAAGAGCAAGACCTTCTGTATCAGGAGTTCATGGACTGGTGTTTACCGTGTTCTATGATGAACAAAACTGTCTTCAAGGAGTACATTGTACACAAGGGGGCAAAAGAAGAGCAGGTGGAGGCCCTGTTCAGGTAAAAACAGTATATCAATTCACTGTACACAGTGGGATGGAGATGGATTGGATAAACACTCTATAGGGGTCAATAAAAGATCAGGTAGAAGGCTATGTTTAAGTAAGAATCCACCTGTTGAGGAGCAAGATAGTATGAAGTACATGTACATGTATATGCCATTTTTAAGGACAAAAGAACATTAAAATGATGTCCTGTTCAGGTAACTGATCGTGCTCAGAGGTGCAATAGAGAAATATGCCATGTTTAGATAAAAAAAGCAAAGTATTATTACATTATGATAGGGGCAAAATGAGTCAAATTCATTCCTCAATAGTTGTAGGGCTTTTGGTATGCATAAGAAGAGGATTTTTACATTTTCAAATGTTTGAAAAGACTTCATTCTTGGCTAATTTTAGGGCCTTTAATATGCATAAAAAGAGGTTTCTAAATTTTCGAATTTTAGGGCCATTGATATGACTTCTCCCTTATTTTAGGGCCTTTGATATGCATAAGAAGAGGATCCTACAGTTTAAGGATGTCCTAGTTGGCCTGGCGGCCCTCGAGCCCTCCACACAACATGGTGGAATGCCAGCAGAAATGAGATGTAGATACATCTTCAGGTTCTATGATCACAATGTAGATGGCTTCCTGCAATTTGAAGAATTTAAGTAAGTTGATGGTTGTCTGATTAGGTTTCAAAGTCTCAGGAATTGGGATTATCTAAAATTTGGTTTGATGGCTTGTTGGTAGAGCAATTATTTCGTACCAAGATCTTTAAAAGCCTATGTTTGATAGTTTGAATTAATAATGGTCTGATTTGGATAAGGAAATGGACATGAGTAGACATTAATAACACGGTTCTCCTATTCTCTTCTCTAGATGTATGGTTAAAGACATACGTAAAATCAAAGGTCTATCTCTAGACGATGAAGCAGTCAATGAAGATGCCCAGAAAAGTGCCAAGTGAGTTTTATAATCAATAATATCTAGCCAAAGAATGAAGTTAAACATAGCTTTAGAAAAAAAAGTTAAATTATGATGATATGAAATATTTTTTTATGAATAGGTTGTTTGGAAATGAGACAAAGAACAAGCTTCCCTTGGGAGAGTTTCTGACCGCCGTTGGACAGCTGAAGTTCCGAGGAACATCTGTACTGTTCAGGCTACCTCAGTCCTGTGTGTCAGGGCTTAAAGGGTATGTACTGTATGTACGTATGTACTGTATGTACAAAGGGTCATATATTGTAATAAATATTGTAAATGATGGGTAAAAGTTTAGATATAAACCTAAAATTTTGAATGATGATGTGTCCAATGTAGATTGTGTCAGTGACACAGTCAGTCCTGGTTTATAATATGTCAAATTTTGAGTGTTGAATGTAAAAAAAAAAAAGTGCTGCACTATTAATTAACAAAATTCACCATGTGATATCTACAAATTTAAGCTTTAATTTCAATATATTGAATTCCATCATAGTACTTTACTGATCTCAGTACCTGATTGTAGGAATGAGAACCACTTAAATCACACGGGGGAGACCATGGAACCACCCTTAAAGAGATGTCGCCCCAAACTTTTGGATTCTGTCAAATCATCCCCACCAAGGAAGTTAAATGCTACAGGTAAAGGTCAGCTTAAAAACAAGTGACTTAAAAACTAGAAAGCAGTTTTTATTCCCTTCTTTTAGTATTGTTTCAGAGAAAGAAGAGAGGCGAAACTTTTATCACAGAGAGACATACATGTATCATGCATGTATATCACAGTTGTAAACAGTAAAGTGATCAGGCTTCATGGATATTTTTTTTCAGATACAGAAATGGACGTGTTCAAGCTTCCAGAAGGTCGTCCATTATCTGCGGGGAGATTTATGCACCAGATCCGATATGAACTAGCCACACACACAGTTAAAGTACGGCGGACAGGGGTCTTATCTGATGTTGTCAAACTGTGGGATTTACAAGGTACAATGCACAGTCAGAATCTATGTGCGTGTGGAATGTCCTGTATTTTACTTCTGATGAGTGTTTGTTGTTTATAGAAACAGAATCACTGTGTGTATTGAATGGGCTGTATTTTTATTTCTGATGAGTGTTTGTTGTTTAGGGACTCCTGCCGTGACGGAGAGTGCAGCCTGTCATTTAGAGGGAGACATTTCACGATTTCAGAGGATGCCATCAATAGACTCATTTAATGCCGTAAGTGTAATCCAAAATGAAGATGGCTTTAAAAAGAAAACCTTATAACAAAATGTGCAAAAGAGATAGTTAGGCCTACTTCTAATTCATTAAGATGAATTTCTATAATATTGTGCTCCACTTCGAAGAAGATTTATCATAAGCATATCTAGGTCAAGTTCTGTTTTGGTTACGATTGGCAATTTTTGAAAGAGTTATACCCCTTGGACTTAGAAAAATTCCAATTATTTTTCAGTTTAAGTTCATTTTCTTTCCTAAGGTGCACATACTGAAATGAAATTTGATATACAGATTTATCATAAGAATATCTAGGTCAAAATTTGTTTTGTGTACGATCAAGTTATTTTGGACAGAGTTATGCCCCTTAAATTTAGGAAAATTTTTGGGGGTGGAGGATAAGTGTTTCACAAACGTCTTGTTTTCTTGAATTACTGATATATACATACATTTTTTTTTATTGAACAGAGATCTCATCCCAATGAAATGTTGACCGGTCTGAGATATTTTGAAAGAGCGATCAAGGGAGATAATGGCGGACCAGCAAAGGTTAATGGCGATAAATACACTGTAGACAATAATCATTTACTGTCCTTTCAGATACAATTTTCAAGACTTCTTATTCTTGTACATGAACTTAAATTGATTGCTCATGTTTTATGTGCAGCCTGGATTTGACTGGGGACAGGTGGACACCAATGCCCTGGCTAAATGTCTGTTGACCTTGTGTCGTGAACTAAAGGATTCTTTGTGTCTGGAACCACGATTAGTAAAGCTGAAATCTCCTGTCTACATTCTCGGTAAAATTTTCTTTTATGTTTAAAGCATTTTGTTTTTGTTTTGCAACAAGTCATTAATTGAAATTACATGTATATGAAGAATGTAATGAAAGGTTTTATAATATTTCAGCTATCTGATATAAATTGTGTATTGATCATTTGGTATTCCCAAAACACATAGCAAAATCTGAATTTGGCATAAAATTTCTCAGCGTTGGAAATAAATCCTGAAAGGATACTTGTATTTCTATCTTACTGACAGCAGAAATTCATTGTTGTGGGCATGTACAGAAAAACAAGAGCAAAATCTCAACAGAATGCAGTTAATCACAGTGACTTTTTAAAGTACTTTACGACACTTTATATAAAACATATGATTCTAATTTGCAGTAAATTGTAAACCAACTTTTATTCGCATTTGAGAAATATCCCTGTGTTTCCTGACCTTTATCTTGCAAATATTCATTGCTGCAAACTATTTTTTTTTTGCTCTGTATTTGAGAAGAGTGCCAAAAATTAACTCTCGTGCATTGAATTCAAATTGACTAATCGTGAATAAAATATGACTCAAATAATACTTAGTTTACAGTATTTTCCAGGTTACAATGGGCAGCTTTAACATGTTGATATACTTGTGTTTGTAGGAGATATCCACGGGAACTACAGGGATTTGGTGTGTTTTGAGAAAGCGTTATGGAGGATGGGACCTCTTTTAACCCCGGCCTCCTTCCTGTTTCTTGGGGACTACGTGGACCGAGGGGAGTATGGAGTAGAGGTAAGATCGGAAACAACAATCAATAGTATAATGTCTTATAACTATTATTAATTTTAACGGATTCAGGTGGGGTTGAAGGTGAAAGATTTATCCTGTCAAAGTTAATATCTAGAACTCTCAGTTTTCTTTGAAATAACAACTCAGACTCTGTGTAATAATTACTGACACCTTTTCTATTATCTAGGTCATTTCCTATTTGTTTGCCCAAAAGATGCTTGCCCAGAACAAATTTTATCTCCTGAGAGGAAACCATGAGCTCAGATCTGTACAGGAAATGTTCTCATTTAAAAAGTGAGTTCTAACTCTCTAGGTCATATTTCTCTTTAAGTTAATAAGTTCATTAAGCTGCTTGTAGTTTAAATAAGTTGCCAATGCTGCTAATAATTACAACAAGTGTCAATAAATCTGATTATAGTTACAATAAGTGAATAAAAGTTATTGGCTACATTATGTGTATAAATCTGTATGTCTTTGTTACACGGAGTGTAAAAATTTACTCATGGTTACGGTGGGGTATCATTCTGTTCCAGGCTCTGTGTTTAATATTAAAAGTGTATTTATACCCCCGCTCCGAAGGAGAGGGGTTCGGAGCGGGGGGTATACTGTTTTACCCTTGTGTGTCTGTCTGTCTGTCTGTCCGTCCATCTGTCTGTGTGTCCGTCCGAAACAAATTTTCGTCACAGTTTTCTCAGCAACTACTCATTGTAGATGCTTGAAATTTTAACACAATCTTCTCTGAGGCATGACATATAGTGGGATACATTTTTGTTTAAATCTGATGTCAACTTCCTGTTTGTCTGTGCGTCTGTCCGTTTCATACATAACAAATTTTCGTTGCAGTTTTCTCAGCAACTACTCAACGTAGATGCTTGAAATTTTAATACAATCTTCTCTAAGGCATGCCATATGGTGAGATACATTTTTGTTTAAATCCGATGTCAACTTCCTGTTTGTCTGTGTGTCTGTCCGTTTCATACATAACAAATTTTCGTTCGTTTTCTCAGCAACTACTCATCACAGATGTTTGAAATTTTAACAGAATCTATGGTTGGATACTTTTTTGTTTAAATCCAATATCAACTTCTTGTTTGTCTGTGCATATGTCCGTTTCATACATGACAAATTTTCATAGCAGTTTTCTCATTAGCTATTCATAGCAGATGCTTGAAATTTTATTACTGACTTTGTTGAGGCATGCCATATGGTGGGTTTAATTTTGATATGAATCTGATGTTGACTTCATCTGCCTGTAATTGAACTTGTGTAAACAGTATATTAACATGATAGTGCTTATTTACATCAGAGCGGGGGTATTACTAGTGAGCATTGGCTCACAGATTTCTTGTTTGTTCTTGGTTACACAGACTATTTATCTATTTTGTATTGTTACAACAAGTGTATTTCTCGACAATAAGTATATAAATCTATTCTTTGTTACAGTGAGTGTGTACAGAAGTTTGGGGAGTCAGTAGGAATTCAAGTTTGGGAGGCGGTCAATGATTGTTTTGATGCCATGCCAATAGCAGCTACTGTGGATGATAAGGTAAATTTTAAGTCTAAGATATTAAGGAATTGGGATACTGTATACTTTTGTAATGGGTTACAAATTCTTTTATATACCCATGCCAACTGGTCAGTTTTATAGTCATCTGCTTTTGGAAGGTTTTAAGAAAATGCAACAGTTTTTCTCTACTTGTGAATTTGTTAATAGTTCATTACATTATGACTTCTTGTTTGTTCTAGGTGTTCTGTGTTCATGGAGGGATACCCTGTTCTGACACTAATATTGAGAACATAAACAAAATTCCTGTACCTCTGAAGGATCCAGAAATAGAAAGTCCCCTAGCTTGGGAGATTATGTGGAGTGACCCTGTCAGGTGAGTGGGTGTAGATTGTGTTACCTCGAGTGGAAAAGTTGTTAGGTTGAATCAAGTCAAAGAAAACTGACATCTACATGTACAGAGTTTCAGTGTGCATTTTGTTGCAGTGAAATATATTGATATTCCTCATCATTTATTGGAATAAAAATATTTACTGTCTTGATCATTTGATTCCGTTTCTGTGTAGAAACAAATTTATATTTCATGTTAATGTACATGTTCATTGTAGCATGGATTTGATGACTCCAGATAACATCAAAGATTTAACTGAGCACAATGGATTTATTTACAACACAAGGCGAGGAACAGCTTATTTCTTCAGCTGTGAGGCCTTAATGTCTTTTCTGGACAAAAATGGCTTGTCTCATGTGATAAGAGCTCATGAAGTGCAGGAAAATGGCTTTCAGGTATGTAAAATGTATCTAACAAATGTGGGTGCAGTGTTGTCCTGTGAGAATTGTTGATATAGTTTAAGAGTACAGCTACATTGCTATGTCCTTATCTTTTGTGCTGGACCTAGTGTTCAATAAGAATATATTTTTGTAATTTTGAAAAAAGGTCCAGCAGCAGGGTAGACTGATGACTGTGTTCTCTTCTTCTCATTATTGTGGTGGATCTAATGAGGCGGCCTGTGTGCTGGCAGACAATTATAAGCTAAGGATGATCAGGATAGACACCACATGACAATCTCCCAGAATTCCTTGTGACTTACAATCCCAGCATTCATTGTGCATCAAGTCCCTGATCTCAGATTAGCAGGCAGCTGTAGATACATCTGAAGAGAGACATAAAGAGGCAGGAACATGGCCAACTCAACAAGGCAGTGTGTTTTTTATTTACCCTTGTGATAATTGGGCTTCACATTCCTCTGTGTCATTTTGCTGTAAACTGGTATTACATGTCTATGTTTTTTGAAGTGATTGTACAATTTGATTGTACTTTGATTCTTTATTAAATAAATGTGTAATCAGATTGTTAAGTTTTAATGCTTGTAAAAATTATTTTTATTCCATTGATCAATGTATTTAAATCTATTTTATGAACATTTTCATATGTTTAAAAGTACAGACAGAGTCGTACATATTGTTGATTGTTATATAATTAAATATATTGTGATGGAAAGATTTTCAAGTGATGACCAAATGGAGAATACTAGTCCTACCTAGTTGTCATTGAAAAATGAGTTTTATTTTATTTTGATTTGAAACAGAACACAGTGGTACTGGTACAGGTACACAAATATTGAATCAGATCAGTATGGTGACTGAATTTACCAAAAAAAATTGATGAGATTAACAAATGGAATTACAATTTTCATTTTGTTTAACCTGCTATATTGTTGATTCAATTTGAAGTTCTGAAAAGCATGCCCTATAATAGTGTTGCTTTTTTGTGTTTCACAATTTTTTGAATACTTCTTTTTCATTTAAAAATCATTACAAATAGAAAAGATTAATTCAATGGGTAAATACAGTGTCTGTTCAAAACACCTTGTGGCATCTTTGAAAGAGAAGACCTAACAACATCGCAACACTTTACTACAACTAAATTGCATTTTTGTCTACACTACACTTTTATACCATAACCATTACAATTCAACTGCATTACTACAAGTACATTACAATTACAAGAACACTACATCTAATTACATTACACTAACTACATTACACTACAACTTCATTACATTACAACTGTATAACATCACAACTACTAGTATGTTACATCTTCGGTACAGTACATAAAAGTCCATCATAATCCAAGTACATAACACTACAACTTCATTTCAACTACAACTTCATTACACTGTAACTTCTTTGCTCTACAACCATTTTTACTGGAACTCCATTAACAATGGGGGATTGTTTTGATTTTAATTTTTATGTTCAAATATTGTCCAAACACTCCTTTTTTCTGTTCTTTATTTTAAATTATTTGTCAATTAGTCAATTATTCATATTTTGACAAATAAACCTTGATTTAGGATGTGTAAAATTATTGTCCAATCCATATATTTTTCTTTCCTTGGTCCAGTCTTGCTGAGACTATCCTTAATAAAAGAGTTCCCACAGGTTAAGAGTGACCTAATTTCTAGGTCAGAGATCAAGGTCAAAACTAATTTTATGAATCCCTCATCTTCTCTTGTGATTATTTTAAGCTTTTATTCTGGTGGCCATTACCTCATTAAATTGTTGTTAAATAGTTTAAAGATTTTTTTTCTCTACCTAAAGATATTATGAGTAGTAATTTTTTGTTTTATTAAAAAATGAAAAGGAAAAAAATATTCCTCTCAAATTAGATTATTCCCTTTACATTGGCTTAAAAAAGAGCTGAACAATGTGTCATTGATATCTAGTTTGTATATATACATGTTTAAATTTATAAGACGGTATTGTATCAGTTAATACTTATATCATGTTCTTGAGTGTTTTATGCTTTTTTTTTATAACTAAACTTTAAAGTTTCATCCGAAATGAAAGTAGAAATTAAATTTAATTGGTAATGGTCCAATAAAATGCTTCTTATTTGTAAGTTCAATTATTTTTACATTGCATAATGTTATTGTCTGAATTCATTATAAAAATTTGTCATTTTCTTATGTAGTTGTGTTTTGTGAAAGGAAGCTATAATGGCTGCTAATCAAAGAGAATAAGATTGGTTAAAAAGCATTTTACTAAAACCAATATTCGACAAGCTGGGATTACAGTTTGTATTAATTTACTTTAATTTAACAATCAGACTTATTAGATGTGTGGACAGAGGACATTGTTAGTACTGTAATGTTTTGAAGCTTGGTTCATTATAGTATACATGTTGTAGGTTAGTCCCATTTGACTATGGCGAATACAATGTACCTAGGTCTGAATGGAGTCGTTGACATGGATTAACGATGTCTCCATCTTGTGGAAGTCAAACACTGACTGATTGTAGAAAACTATCTGTATTGATTGCTACTGATTGAGAGTGTCTAGTTTAACTGGTGGGAGAAGAGTCCAAGTCCTGCTTGATCCGGGACAAATTTTGTCTCCCAGCGATATCCACAGAAAATAATTATCTTGTGTTTGTGATTTATTTGAACCGGAGACATATTGCATCTCCTAGGTATACAATATTCATACATATGATACATACATACATACATAAGAATTGTGCCGGCTATACAATATACATGTGTTAATTACATAACAGTATCATTTAATTACTATGTAGAACAGCATTTCTTCATTGATAGGATCTTGCACATCTTGAATACTTGAGAAACTAGAGGTACTGTGAGCAATGAGCTCACTAAATGATACCCCCCACCTCCCATAATGTCCACGTGTTGCTATTGTAACAGGAAAGGAGAAAATGTATGGCTGGACCGGGAATCGAACCCGGGACCCCTGTATCTCTAGTCAGGTGCTCTACCAACTGAGCTATCCAGGCCGATATCCACAGCCCTAACCATTACATGGTCTTCGCCCTCGAAGACACAACCCAAGTTCTTATTACCCCCTGGCAGGACTTTCACCTGCAATTCCAGGGGTGGTCAATGGCACCAAATCTGTAACAGGAAAGGAGAAAATGTATGGCTGGACCGGGAATCGAACCCGGGACCCCTGCATCTCTAGTCAGGTGCTCTACCAACTGAGCTATCCAGGCCGATATCCACGGCCCTAACCATTTCACTATATATTGTTTTTCGGTAATGTGTAAAAAGGAATAACTCGTCCTATCAAATGTTATCCAGAAGCTTCTATATGTGACGTCATTGGTAAACATATAATGGCAATGTCCATGTTTTGCTATGGGAAACCTAAAATACGTGTCGAATAAAAAAGTAAAATAGGAGGTGCACAATGGCAATATGTAATAAAGATTCTGTGAAAGTTTCATTAAATTCACTCAGTAGTATAAGAGGAGTTGCGGATAAGAGATAAAGTGTAACAGATGGACGTACAGACGGACGGAAATCCCGATTACTACATACCCTCCCACTTTTCAAGCGGGGGGTTTAATAAGATACCATTTTCAGACTTTCATTGGGATATGACATGAAGTTTGTCACAGGATCATATTCTATAACACCCAAAGGTGTATAATATGAATAGTATATATTTTGTTATTAAATAACCACATAAGGTACGTGTATGACGTCTTGTGATGTCACAGTCAGGACCATCCAAAAGTCTCACACAGTTTGCTTTCACTCTGATCTTGTGACCAACTGCATATTTTCATATAATTGGAGGATATTGGCAAATGTATATTTGTAAAATAATCAAATGTATGAGACATAAGATCTTCAAGAACTTTTGGTCACTGACTTTATATTTAGCTACGGAGGTGGAAATGGTGACCTGTTTTACGAGTTAAAGCCCATGTGCACCAACTTTATGATTTGGCATGAAGGTCCATGTGTGACAGCTTCATGACTTGCACTACCATGTTGCAGTTCATTATAAGTTTTTATAAGTTTAAACATCTTTCAGCATATGGGAGGATTTTGATGCAAGTTGGTCAAAACTCCATGAAAGTAAAAGAATAAATATTCTCATATTTATAGTTATAAATTTAAAGACAATTTGTTATCTCAACAAGACCAGCAAGAAACCAAGATATTTAAAGATTCCAAGTGAAAATACATAGAAGGAACAAGAGATGTTTGTAAAACACTAATGCCCTCCCCCCAAATTGAAATTTTTCAAAGTCCAAAAGGGCATAACTCTGTCAAAAATGGTGCCATCCTACTAAAAACAGAACTTGACCTAGATATTTATCTGATAAATCTACATACTAAATTTCATTTCAGTATGTGCAACCTCTGCGAAGGAAATGAACAGAAACTGCAAATAATTGGAATTTTTCCAAGTCCAAGGGGCTCAACTCTGTCAAAAATGGCGCAATCATACCCAAAACAGACCTTGACCTAGACATTCATCCGATATATCTGCTTACCAAATTTCATTTCAGTATGTGCAACGGTTGTGAAGAAAATGAAAATGAAACTAAGTGGACCAACCAACAGACAGCAGCAAAGCAATATGCCCTCCCTTCTTTGAAGAGACCATAGCTGGGACATTATTTTCTCCTTGCTTATTCTTGAAAAGGCTTGTGTGATGTAATAAGATTTTTAACTTTAAATGCACACAAATCTGATATTGCTCACTAGATGTCTTTAATGTACCCCTGTTTCCATGAGCCAACCATTTCAATTTTTACATGTAAATGAATAAAATGTAAAAGAACACAAGTAGAAAACATTGTTTATTTGTTCTTCCATCATACTAATAAAAATGTTCTTTCAACGGCAAAGTACATCCATACATGTTACTTAATATACTGTTGGACATGATAATTAACACAATGTGAATCTTACATTTAATGTAATTTGGCTAACCTTTAATTTCATTGTGCACTTTTTTATACACAGGTTACTCCAGGAATGCAGTAAAATTACCATGCAGTTAATACAATAAATACTGAGAAGAAAATTATTTACACAGAAAATAAAATATTGATTTATATTTAGGATAAAAGTTACAATCGTGTACAGTTTATCTACATGTACTGAGTACAACATCAACTTCACAAGATCTCAGTTCATAGACACAGCAGAAAGTGAGGACCTGTGAGAAAGCAGGATAGCCCAAGCCTTCACTATAATAAAATATACTGAATTCAACCATCTGCTTTCTCATACCAGGTCCACATTTCTGACAGACTATTATTGTCAGGTTCTATTGAGGGTTTGCTCCTAGCTCTACATATTACAAAACTTTACACTACACAAAGCTACAGTTATGCAAAATTTTAACCCTCAATTGTACAACACGTGTATAATGTATAAACAAATGATTAATCCCCTATGTCCAGACTTCCAGGACCTTAAATCACAATGTATTCACCAAGAATGACAACTCTGTGTCGGTTTCACTGAACCGTTCCATGTAAATAAGCCAAGTTATGTTGCTGTCAGATGAGTAAGGTGAAATTCTATGAATCTGTGATATGGTGTATACATTTCTGTGTGTTGTCAGAGCTACACTAAAAACATGATGCTGAAGGTCTCTTATATTTTTCCTTTGCCTTTGGCCTGACCCCTCGGTGGGGTGACTGGTCGGCCTGCGTTTAGTCCGCCATATGGAAATTTCTTTTTGTCTGCAGGTTTAAGTATCTACAAAGATTTCAACAACATTGAAGCTTATTTCATAAAGGCAAATATTATAATATAGAAAACTGGAACTTTATACTATTTTGATATATTCCATATAGAGATTTTTCATTTTCAAATGTACAATGCCTCATCACTGTCATGAACTGAGTTCAATATGGATCAGTTACCTGGAAAGAGCACATGAGTGTCTCATCAACACTCATCATAGCACCTGCATTGTCAAATTCACCACAGTAATTTGGTGCAGAGAAAAGTGTGACAAGCTGTCGTTTTGCGAAGAATTCATATCCATCCTCTACCACCTATTATAGGAAAAGAAATTGATAAGATGATATGACAATAAATGATAACATGTAAATAACATGAAACATCCCTAATGAAATATTATTCATATTTCACAATTCTTACATTAATATACACAACATAAAAGAATTATAATCCTCATCATAGCTTTTACAGGAACACTTTAAACCAGTTCTAAAAACACATCTATATATCAGGCTATATGAAATAAAACTGAAAACCTAATGAACTTACCTGATGAGCTCTACAAATAAGGTCAAGGTCATGTTTGTGTAAAAATTTGGCAACAACTTCCGCCCCGAATGTGAAAGACACTCCTCTATCGTTCTCTCCCCATCCCATGGTCTCCTTATCTGGATCAGACCAGAGCAAATCACACAGGAGACCCTGATCAGGAACGTCCGTGGGTCGCATGATTCGTCTTATCTGTTCCATCGACTGTAGGTCTGGACTTAAACCTGTTGGTGAATGTACAATTCATTTCCATTAAATTGGCTATACTAAGGTCAGAAAAAAAAATTGCACCATACACTCAAAAAGACTTGCTTTTTGAAGATAATTATTAAAAGTTTAATCTTTAAAATACCTGCATACATATACTCCTGATCTTATTAAAATGTTTGGATATGCATCAGAAATGGAAAATTAGTTGAATTAAAGTTAAACTGACTTTTCCAAAGTTTACAACCTCTTACTACTTACCTCCATGACAACAGAATATTTTTTCGTCAATGATGGCTGCGATGGGTAAACAATTGAAGCAATCTGTGAATGTCTTCCACAACTTGATGTTGTATCGTCTTTTACCTAAAATCAGAAATAATGGATGGTAATTTACAAAGGACATTTCACTTACTGAATCACTCAGCAATCTTATACATGTTATAGTCCAGTGAATATGGAAAAAGTGTACAATACAGCAAAACTGAAAATAGCACAGTAAGATCAGTAACTTAAATATTGTGAACCAGTTAAAATTTTGTTGCCTTTGGACACTGGCCCCGTGAATTGAAATCATTCCACAATATTCTAATTAAAACTTCAAATAAATTCACATGGAAAACTTACATTCATCATAAAACCCATAGATTCTGTTGATGCTTGCACATTCATGATTGCCCCTGAGAAGGAAGAAGTTTTCTGGGTATTTGATTTTGTAGGCCAGGAGTAGGCATATTGTCTCCAAGGATTGTTTTCCTCTGTCCACATAGTCCCCTAGGAACAGGTAGTTACTTTCTGGGGGGAATCCTCCGTACTCAAACAGACGTAGCAGGTCATAATACTGACCATGGATATCTCCTGTTAAGAACAAACAGAATTGTACTATACAAATGTTTTTTCGCTATAATGAAATAGTTTTCAATCGGACATGCTTAAGGACCCTGCCAGTTGTACTTTATTCTACATATTTATGTTTTTAAAATACGCTTTAGAATTGGATTCTTTAACCCAATCTCTTACATTGTAAACACACTTGGTGCATAACTTCCTATTACAACAGAAAAGGAATCTTAAAATCAGTCAGCATCAAAATTTTAATTCTCGCAATAACACAATAACTTCTTGATGAAAACCACTTACCACAAATCTTCAGTGGTGCTTCCAACTCCAGCAATATAGGCTGGCTTAGAAATATTTCCCGCGACTTCAGGCAGAGACCACGGATTTCTGACTCTGTCAGCTGAACATTCTTTCCTGGCCTTGATCCCCTTACTAAACAGATAAAATAGCTTCATATTAGTGAATGAAATCACATTCCAAAGGGCGTGTGCCCACCAATCACCTACTGGTCTAATATATATACAGGGCTGGACATTAACGCTTGTCCGCTTGTCCGGTACCAATGAAAAAAAATTACGGACAAGTGAATATTGCTGGGCACTTGTCCGATTGGACAAGTGATTTTTATGTAAAGAAGTCTTCAAATAATAATAATCTTTTTACAAAAAAAAAAAAAACTATTGTAAAGTTTATCGAATAAAAACGGAAGCAGAATATAAACCCGAATTTCGATCCCGATATCAATCGCTATGAAAGTTCACACTTGATCGGGATTGATGTTCACTAATTGCAGCCATTACTATTGCATGGCGTGGATCTTACGACGTTTGTGAGTTTGGAATATCTTTGATTGATATTAGAGATTCACTTGCGAACATTTATGCTGTTGTCGAGACAGGAAGTCTAGATAAAATTTTGTTTTATATGTGTTTGTCTTATTTATCTATAATAACACTAATAAATCAAGCACATTTAATTTTTTAACTGTTTTCAAGTTGACATAACAACACATTTATTGTAAAATTTTCGGACAAGTGAAATTGAAGTTCGGACAAGTAAATATCTTGGTCACTTGTCCCAATGGACAAGGAGGGAAAAAAATTAATGTCGAGCCCTGATATATAATTTAACTTTGGTTAAAAAGCATCATTTGATCATGTGTTGATTGAATTAAAAATTTTCTAAATCATATAACCTGTGTTGCCTATGTCACAATGACTTATATCAAAAAACGTACCAATTTGCTTGACGAGTACATTTCAAATTTGTTGAATTTAAAGGCATATTTGAAAGATTTCATATTACTACCATGTTTTACATAAGGTACTCCTTAGTTTTATCGATTATTTACTTTCCATAACAAATTTATAGGTTTTATTGATATAGTTATTAAATGTTAGCAAAACCATTGTACAGCAAATAGAAACTATATGTGATTTTGCGCTTTATAAAATAATAATTATAATTTGACTTTATTTCAATATTACATGAAATGAAATATTAAATTACAAGGATGAATTTGATAGCTACACAAGTTATACTTAAATAACCAAGGTTGGGGCAGTTTACGCATTTTTGGAAGCAGTATGTAATGTGAAAGCTGTACCAACCAAGGATATACACCTACAGTATAACTTGAGTAGCTATTAAATTCATTCCTAAACATTTATAAAAATATTTAAACCACAACTGGTAGAAACAAAAATATATACTAGACACTGAATGTTCCATCAGGCTTTTGATTTAAAGATAACATGCACAAAAATCGCTTTCAGATTGATAAAAAAATGTGTACATTTAGGCCTAGATTATGCATGTATCTTTATTGATTACAATCTTGTGTCTGCTAATGACCGTTTACTCCGATTTGGCATTTGTCATCCTCAAAGTAAGGTTAGGATTAATTACTCAATATATGAGAAACCAATATCATAAAATCCATTTGTAAAAGTTCTTTTGATAAATGACAGCATATCTCATTTTTGTGGAAACTATACCCTTGACCCCAAGTTCTATTATCTTTGATCTCAATCCAGAGCTGTCATCGTAAAGCAAAAATGCGCAATTTCACAACGAATTAAGATGACACGAGTTGCAAAACTTATATATGACATATGAATTTTTATTTTTTTCTTCAACTTCCCACTTAAATTGCAAAAAGCGTTCGTTATAAACTTTTCAGCCGAAAGACTTTTAGTGGATTGTTTGACATATCTAACAACAAAACTTACCTTCCAATAACCTAGCTATAATACTGTCTATATTAAGTTTATCTGTGTCAGCCATAACAAGAATGCCTGAATTGCAACCTCAATATCTATATCGTCTAATATGAGCTCAAATAAACCAGATGATGGTGGATTTATTCCGGTTCCCCCCACTAATCAAAACAAGAAAGAAAATGGCGGACGTAACGAAGGATGTTTACGAGATACGTCGAACATGTTCTATTCGCGCAAATATTTTTTCCATTGAAAATGAAAAGATTTAATTATTAAAAAAAAAAAATCAATCGCAAATTATTGAAGAAATTATAGAATTTTGTACACTAGGTCAACAAGTACTCTCTTTTCAGAAAATAAATTAAAGTATAATTTTAAAAAACTTTTTACTTTTGTACTGTAGCCTAGAGCTATGTACAGAGAGATGGGATATAAGCTTGTATGTTTCTGTTATATTACAGCCAGATTGGTTATATGATATATCTATGTTGTTATTCATCTCTGGAAGACAATGAAATGTATTTCTTAAACTTTCTTTTTTTCATGAAATGGAATAAGCAAAAAAACAAAAAACAACAGGGGGGGGGGGTATCATCGACATACTAAACAATCTCTCAGACAATACCACTCGCCCTCTATGTCCACTGTTTTAAGTTTTCTTAGAAGTGTGTGCAGATAGTTAAAAGATAAAAGTAGAAGAATATGAAGAAAGCAAGGACTTATCTACTAAATTATTAAAAATTTAGTTAAGTTTGAATGACCATTTAAAAAGCTTTTTAACAAATAACCAAGTATCCAATGTAGATACGTAAAATTGTAAAAATAGATAAGAGAAGGTGCAGATAGTATATGATATGATCAGGAAAAGCGAAAGTGTCCGAATACTTTTTGCACGTCTTACATGTCTCCCGCCGTTTCGAAGGCGGAAGATTACATAGCAACATAAGGACATCACAAAATATAGTGCATTAATGTTAACTCCCACTTCAATGTGTTTAAACAATTTATGATACAACAGATAAACGCTTAAATGTATGTTTATTAATTAGTAGACATACACATTAAGTTTAATCCAGGTAACAATGCACAATTTCTACATTCTGATAACAGAGTGAACGGTCTTCCGCAACTAAAGCATCATGGGAAAATAACAAATGGCTGCCGAGGGCACCTAGCATGGGACCGTAAACGTGATGGAGGTCAATAAACCCTTCATGGGTTCATGCGATTTATCGCAGTCCTCCTAGGTTCATAATATATATACATTTCGAAGGTTTTGGAAAAATTTTAATGCCTTAACAGCATGGGTATCAAACGGAAAGGTAAGCACACGTTGTCGCAGCTCACGTCCCATCTTGTAAACAAATGTAAATAGTTAACGAAACGAAATTGCAACCCTGTATATATATTTCAATACAATGCGCTGTTAAAAATACAGATGTTAAAATTGTAAAATTCGTTCTTGTTGCGATTTTTGAATTATTCACACGAATTTATTTCGAGATTAGTGTACTTCATATTAAAATAGTGTTTAAGAACATTTCGTATTGTACAGTAGTAACAATGTAAGTGAGCATTGTGGCTAAAAAAAATCTGTTTATTTTAATTTTAAGATTTCCAAAAAGCTGCTGCATTCATCAATGAGTTTCTGTTGAAACTCAACGAAGATGCAGAGGGATCTGAGTTACGGGACACCCTGAACTTGGCCCTTCTACACATGCAGAAGTACTACCGCATGCTGCAAACCAGGTCTCATGAAAAGAATGCAGAAAAGACATTATCACTCTCAGCTAGGGGCTTTAGTCCAATGACCCCTTTTGTTGATGCCCCTGACAAGTTTCAGTGGAAATGGGTGAACTTGGACAACCTGAAAAATTTACAAGGAATAATGACAGATGAAAGCATGAACATAACTGCACTGCCTCCAATAATGCAAGCAGTGAAACAGAAAGATTCAGACCTACTAATGGAGCTTGTTCAAGGAGGTATATAAATCACTTATTAAGTTAAGCATTGCTGTAGAATGCAACAGACTGAGTTAGACAGAGTTCTTTTTATGATAAATTCAATGCTTTAATAGCTAGGATATGGACAAAGTATATGAATTCTTTTGTGAAGTTTATAATGTATATTTCTCAGATCCTCATTGCATCGATGAACAGGATGGAATAGGAAGGACAGCTCTGTCTTATGCTGTACATTTTCATCAGAATGAAATGCTGAACTATCTCTTGGAAAATCAGGCAGATGTCAACATTACAGGCCATGGTATATAATATACTGAATGAATGATAATTGAAGTTTTTAGATAATCATAATCTACAAAGAACATGGCTAATTGGCCATTTGCAGGATAATGCCCTTATAAATGTACAAATAGTATCTTTTTGGCTCTTTGCCAAAAAAATATGGAAGTGAACCAAATGAAAGTTTTATTTATTACTTTTATGGAATGAAACCCATAATGTTTTTCTAGATCAATTACTGGAAAATCTATTAAGATATAAAGATCATTCTTGACCAGAAATGACAGAAGATATTTTATTGATAGGAACCAATTTCATTATGTACAATATGAATAATTTATTTAATATTATTCATTCTAATATCCCTGTTTATAAGTAGTTTATTTATACTATTTAGACATGATGATGGTATAATTTTTTTTACAGATGGCTCCACTGCACTTCACCAGGCCTGTCATGATGCTAACCATGTGGCCCTCAGTTTATTATTACAGTATGGTGGAGATTTTACAATACAAGATAGTCATGGGAGAGCACCCATACACTGGGCAGTCACAACCAAATCCACAGAGTGTTTAAAGGTAGGAAGTAGATAAGGCAAAACAGATTTCAATATACATGTATACTAAAACTTTGTTAAATACTTACTAACATACATCTCTGGATGTATGAGAAGGCTAATTATCACTTATCATGACTGATGGAAAATAGAATTAAGTTTGTGATACTAAACACTTTCTTAAGGAGGTAATGGATCAGATGTCAGGAAAGTCAGCTGCTTTCATTATTTATCAATGAGGTGTTGAGTACAAAATAAGCACAATTTTTCTGTTTTATAACAGTACTTAATACAGCACAATGCTGACGTGAACATCAGGGACAAAGACGGAATAACACCGTGTATGTGGGCGTGTCGGCTGGATCACATCAAACATTTTGAACTGTTGAGTAGCTCTGACAACTTCACGGTGGACGAGGCTGACGGTATCGAGCGAGATCTGAACGGGAGGACCTGGATGCATTGGTCGGTCAGGAGAACCGAACCCCTGGAGTGCCTACAGGTTAAACAAAAAACTTCAAAATATTTGTATGTCATTCAGTCTAAACAAAGCCTTTTCTTGGGTCTAGTATGAATGCAGGATCCATGATTTCATGCAATCTGATATTGTTTTCTCAGATGAAGTATTTTTTTTTTTATTCTTGACAGTGGTAAATCACATACTTATATTTCAAACTAGTTTTCAGCTTTTCGGTAGGCTTTCTGATTATTCATTACTGAATTTATTTTGAATGCAGACTCTATTGACCTCTGAAACAGCGAGGATAAAAGATGAGAATGGTAAAACAGTTCTGTTGCTGGCTGCAGAGACAGGTATCTTATAACACTCTACTTCAAATTGTTTCAGCAATTAATCTGCCAAATTTACATGTTAGTGTATTTACATTTATGTGTTTGTATTAAATTTTATTTGACAAATAAATATTGACTATGAAATACTGTGTCACTGAATATAATGGCATCGCTAAATGAATTATTTTTCTTTGTAATTTGTTTTATTTATTATTTTTTGTAACTATTCTTTGCTGTAAACTCTATTTCTACATTTTTTTTAGGTTCTTTACTGGCCTGTAAGATAATTTTAGAGATAGCGGGACGACAAAGAGTAGTGGACCGTGACAACAATGACCGGTCAGCCTTACACCTGGCTTCTATAAATGGACACGGGGATGTCATTAACCACTTGTTAGATTATGGAGGTACATTGTAATGTTTGATACCAACTTATATTTTTTTTGTTTCATCCATAAAAAATTTTTAAAGCATAACTGATGTAATTAATATTGTGGAAAGTATGAAAAAGGAACTGAATTTAAAGAAAACCCTTAAAAGGTGTAAAAAAGAATTGATAATATGACATACACTTGACTGTATTTCTACAGCTGATCTGAACTTGCTGGACAAGTTTAATGCCACAGCTTGGGACTATGCCAGGAACAAGCAGCTCCACTACTGTCAGCTGATCATCATGTCACACCAGCGTCAACGCCTCCAGAGCAACCCCAGCACGCCGATACCCAACCGTATGGGGCTCTCCATGACCAGCTTTAATGGGTTGGGAAGTGGAGATCTGGATTATGAATTTATGATGGTCAGTGTAGTTCTAGTCATATTAGCTCACCTGTGCCGAAGGTTCAATAAAATCAGCTTTCCTAATTGAAATTTTGTCCAGTGTCTGTCGTTGTAAAGTTTTCCTATTTTTATCCTCTTCTCCAGAACAACTAGGCTGATGTTGTTCGAAATTGGCAAAGTACCTATGGGTAAAAGGGATTCAAATTTGTTCACCCTCTTCCAGGGAGAAATAATTAAGAAATAGTGAAAAAAAAATGGTTGGGATCATTTAAAAACCTTCTAAGGTACCGATGGGCCATAAAAAAATGAAACATAAACAAGAAAGCTTCTTGTGTTTTGTAGATTCAAATTTGTTCAAATCAAAAACCTCTGAAGGAGGAGGGGCCATTATGGGTGAACAAAAAAATACAAGGAAATATATTTGGAGAAAATCTTTTCAAGAAAAGAAAACTTGATATGGTATATTTATGTAGAAGCATCTCTGGGTAATGATAATACAATCTGTTAAAACCATGACTTTCTAGGATAGAGTGAGGTCTCAATATGTGATATAAGTTCTATATAGTGATACATTAGGAAAAAAATTTGCTGATGAAGAGCAAATGGATCATAATATTTGACGTGAGAATTGTGACCCATGGGCCTCTTGTGCTTGTATTGTTAAAATACTTAAAAATTGCTTGCTATTATAGATCATGTCATGTTTTTCTTCAGAATTCCAGACAGAGTACAGATTATAGGACCCCCATTACTCCTCCTCATCCCCCCAAGAGGCCCCGGACCATGTCCACCCCAAGGACCCCCCTCAGGCGGTCCCAGAGTCTCGGCCTATCAGAATCCCAACAATCCTCTAACTACCCAGAGGACAACCGCCAGTCAACAAGTGCTGGGGGAGAGTTCCACAACCGACGAAAGGAGAGAATAGAGGTAAGGGGATTATTGCTTCAGTAGAGAATCAAGAGATTTATGGTAGATGAGATGACTTTATCTTGTTCAACAGTGACTGTTTCAGGGTACTAGGGGTACACATTTTTGTTTTTTTTGTTTTGTATATTTGGGCTTAAAGTAAACCTCAAGCAATTCATTCTTCTTTGATATCAGTATCCAGTAAGTTGTGATTTGTTTTCTTTCTTTAGGGATTTTTGACAGACATGTTAATTTTTTGGCATTACTAAATACAGGTTCAGCTTAATCACCAGAGAAGAGGTTTAATGAATGGAGACGGCCACACAGTAAACCATGTCCAGCGGGAAGATATCCCCATGATGTCAGATGACGAAGCTGTACAAGGTCAGGTTGTCTTTTGTGAATTTATTTAACATTGATTGAATTTCGTTTTAAAATCTTGATGTGCAGTTTATACAGTTTTGTAAGTTGAATTTTACATGTGATGTATAGACCGAGGTAATGACATTGTTCTGTGTTGTATTTCCAGATGAGGAGGACGTTGATGGCGTCAGTGTGGGGGGAATGGACGTGTCAGACATCGAGGATGAGGACCACGACAGCATGTCTATGGCTTCCCGCCAGACTGGGGGTCACGCTAGTCAGAGGAGCTATAACAGTCAGGGATCATTACAGCCCCGACCACCCCCCAGATATCCCCACCAACCCAGCCCACCTAAACAACACTACTCCCAGCCACAGGTATTCACCACCTGGGCATTTCAATTTTATTTCTGTATTAGAGGAGGTAACTCTTCTGGTTTTTGATTAAAAAAAACAACATTTTAAACACTTAAATACAGTGCACCAATAAAGAAAACAAATATCTCTGAACTAAGATTCAAAATTTCTGAATGAAAGTTAAGAGTGCAGTTTGTAGTTTAAATTGAAAATAATTTTTTCAGGGACCACCTTTCAACAAACCAAGAGAGGAAAATCAAGATGGCCTCCCAATGCAGAGAGTAATGCAACCCAAGCCTCCACCCAAGTTTAACCAGGCAGTGATTGCTCCACACTTTGATCAGTCTGTAAATCTTCAGGAGACTTTCCCTCCAGCTCGCCCAAGACCCGCCCCTCGCCAGGCCCAGATTTACAGACAGCAGCCCCCAAGACCCCCGCCCCCCAGAAGAACTCCCTCACCGGTAAGGCCTAACTCTGGTAACAAGGACCAGGAGAGGGGGAGATTTAGTCCCGAGAGTCCAGAGCAGAACTTTACAAAGAAGCCCTCACCTCCTAGTGAGCAGAATAGACCAGACTCAGGAAGCAAACCGCCAGGTATGTTACCTAGATATAGGTTACATAGGTAAATAATTGTGTGAAGAATTTCAAATCTTGCTTGAAAATTTTACTTAGTATTCAGTTGTGTTGAATAGGGTATTTTACTACCATTAAAATATATATGTATATGCTAGTGAAAGCATGGCAAGCAAGAACAAGTTAGGATTTGTCCAAAACTTGAATTGTCTCACTTCAAAGATAAGTTAGGCCACACCAATAAAATTTCTTGTTCTTTGGACAACTGACTCCAAAAAATTGGGGCGAGCGAGCGATTAGATAATTATAATATTAAAATTTTTATCAACAAAATTTCCAGGCGGTGAAGTAAAATAACGCAGTGGGCGATTATACATTTTTTTGTTTTCCTTTACATTTCTATATTAAATCATTACCAAATCTTTTCCAATTGCCCTGATCATGTAAGACGTTTTATATTCCAATGTTTAGCGTATCATTAGGGCATTTGATACAGGTTCCTCATTTCATAAAGGTACAAAATTCTGTGAATAAACTCCTAATAATATAGAATATTAACTCTCCTATGCACCCCAAACTTTTGGTGTTTGCTGGAATCAATGTTTTTGTCCTGTACAAGATTTGCTTGGTTTAATACTTGTACATTTATCACTGTTAAAAAGTGTTTGTTACCTCAGTCTTTTACATATACAGTATTTAAAAACAGTATTAACAAAATGGGATGTGATCAAGACTATGAACAATCACATAAAACTGGCCAATTACAACAGCACTATTATCATTATTTTTCTGTATTTATTCCCAATATCAGAAGCTGAACATCGCCCAAAATTTTACTTCACATTATAAAAAAATAAGACATTGTAGAAGTGTCGACAAGTACGTCTCATCACTATTTATCATGTACAATTAATTCCAGCAATGATATGTTATTATTGCATAGAGTAATTGACAAATATATAAAATATAATTAGAATGCAAAATAACAAGGTTGTTTATCAGTAATGAAATGAGAAAATATCATTAAAATGATTAATCAAAAGTAATTTTTTTACTCTCAAGAGTTGACTGGTTTGTATTTTAAAATAAAGTATCAAAGATGTTGAAATATATTCTGGCTAATCGACAACAGCTTGGAATTAGAACAAGTAAACACAGAATATGTTTAAGAATTGTCTGAGGTGGAAACGATTCCACCTACATCTTGCATGCACTGTGGTTCAACTGGTGGGAAATGGAACGAAAATTTCCGGAGGCGGGAAATTTAGAATAATATTATTTTTTACGTTTCTCTAAAATACGAGCGGGCGGGTCCGACTAACAAGAAATGTTATTGGTGTGGCCTTACATGTAATTACTATGTCTTGTTTTTACTTATTTTTACAATAAAAGGTGTGGTGGAAGGTCGTAAAATCCCTCCTCCAATGCTTACCCCACTGGAGAATGCTCCTGTACCTCCAACCTTTAACTTGTTCGAAAAAAAGGAACGGAAAAAGAAAAAGAAGAGACGAGAGAGGGAAAGAGAAAAGGAGAAGGAAAAAGAAAGAGAGAGAGAAAGTGACATTAAATCTCCACCTATGGACATAGAGCCGCCACGGGGATATGCTGCCCCCCTGCATCCTCCCCCCTCAGCCAGTATACGCTCACAGCGAGCGCAGTCAGGAATCCCAGCACCAAGATACTCAAAACAGCAACCTCAGAGGCACGAGTCAAGGTAAGTACACTCAAAACAGCAACCTCAGAGGCACGAATCAAGATAAGGAATATATAATATGCACTCAAAACAGCAACCTCAGAGGCACAAGTCAAGATAAGGAAAATATAATGTACTAGTACTCTCAAAAAAGCAACCTCAGAGGCACGAGTCAAGGTAAGGAATCCATGAAATATACTCTAGACAGCGACCTCAGGGGCATTAGTCAAAGTAAGGAATTCGTAGTATATACTCAAAACAGCAACCTCAATCCTGAAACAAGACCTCATACGCACTGCCAAAACTTTCTGTGATAAATTGAAGAGAATTCTCCAACTTTTTTATTTTAGGTATGTTGATGAGAGTATGGATGAAGAATATAAAGAGGATACAAAAGGGCCTTTGGTGAATGGACACGCTGTGCCTGTCCGGGATACTCCCCTCAAGGGCTCCCCGGGGGTGCCTCGCCTTCAGAACATGGACAGTGAGGACTACAATGAAGAGAATGGAGACACCATATTACAGGACGTCATCAACGAGGAGGATGATACAGCAGGGCCCCTTATACCCCCACCCCAGGGATTCCGAAGTCCTGGTCATGCCCAGGGAAGGGCCCTCTCACAGTCTGTTCCTCAGGTAGGTACACTATTATCACTGTGTGACAATAAGTCTTTGTTGAACATACCTTTTGAGTTATAAATTACTTGTACTGAATTGTTGTAAAATTATAATCAAAATAACTGTTACTAGTGTTGACCCTTTTAGTTAAACAAATCTCTGTGTGTTCTTAGAGTTCTACTAGAGTAGACTGTAGCACTCAATAAGGTGTTGTTTGCTCATGTTTGCTTTAAACAGAATAACTGCTTTTCACTTTTACTGGAAATAAGTAACATTCAAGCTGCCTTAATGAACATAGAAAAAAATATTTTTCTTAGTATTTTTAATGATATAACTGTACACAGTGACCTACATTGATGTGTTACACTTTGTTTATAAGGATGAAAACATTGCTGAGAAGGCAGTCGAGTAAGTGACCTTGACCTTTGTAATCAAGAGCATGTTAGTGTTGTTGCATGTTATGTGGGAGGGGTCACGTGATGTGAATACAATTAACACTTGTCTGTATCAGTGCTTTATATTACTCAAGTTCAATATCATAGCTGTATACTAAGTCATTAATGCTTTAATAATATATTTTTATATCTTATCTTTATTTTAGAATTTAACATACCTGTATATGTCTATTGAAAAAATCTTTCCTCAAGTATATCATAGAAAAAATATACATTTCAAAGATTTGCTTTCTGCTTGATAAGTATACAATGTAATAAGCAAAGGTCAAGGGCATAAGCAAAAAAATAATAGTCTGATGCAGCAAGGTGAAAAAACCCAATGGAATGTTGTTACCGTAAATTGATTTGTAAGCTATTTTCTCAATTCCTCCCACTTGTCTAAAAAAAATAATTTTAAACAAATTTCTTTTGACTTTGTAAATATTCGTAGTTTTTAAATTATTTGGCTTATTAAAGGTTTATAGACTCTTATGAGAGGAATTTGAGAGGAACTTAACAATAGCTTGGAATTTGAAATCTTTAAGATGTGTTCAATTTAGTGATGAAGAGCACTGATCCCCAACTTTTTTTTGAACAAAATTGACCTTGGAATACAATTAAGTGGTTTAGGCCTTGGTTTGATGAAGCTGCTGAGTATTGATGATATTTATTTTTTATCTTTTTGATATTTTCCAGGACAGCAGAACAGCCCGAATGACCCCGACAAGTGCTAAGCCTCCAATTCCCTCGGGGCGGAGCAGTGGCCGCAGTAGTACGTACGGGAAAAGTCCGTCCCCCCACTCCCGTAGATCCCGCCCCCCTACTGGTCGCTCGTGACTGCCCCCTCACCGGCCACTTGTGACTGACGTGCCTCTCCTATTAGCAGTCATTTTGTAATATTTCAGAAGTATAAGCTAGAGTAGCCAGAAGTCATTACAGCTTCCTGTATACTGTAATCTGTGATATAACCAATGTTCTCAGTTATTTATTGCCAGTCAGAGAATTAGAGAACTTATTTATTGATGAATGATAGATAGAATGGTAGAAACTGTGCAAGAGAGAAGTATTATGTTTACACAATGTCATTTTTTTTTTGATCCTGTGTTATTGAAAATATCTTAATAGATATTGAATATCTCCTCAAATGATAATTTTTTAAATACATGTACACCACACATATGGGAAAAGGGAACCTTTGTAATTCTTAGGTAGTTAGCAAAAATTTTAAAGACTGTACATACATACTCTGCACCCAATCCCAAACAAATAATTCAAATCCACTTTATATTTTGATTACTGTAGAAGTACTTTTTTCTGCATGGTATTAATTTACGCTATGTATGCGGTCACAAATTTTCCACGGAAATATGTCCCATCGAACTTAATGCAAATATAAGGAGAGTCTTAAGATTTCCACGGAATTATGACCCCGTGGAAAAAAGTGCGTCTACGGTATTCAGAAAATGTCAAAATATTGATGTTTTTTAATTACTGTAAGAAAAATGTGTTATGAATAAGCTATTTTAAGTAAAAACATGCATACTATATATCATCAATAATTTATTGTTAATTTGAACTGAACACATTTATAAAAATATATTTATATAATATGCAGTACCTGGTATGATATAGAAATATATTGTATTTTTATCTTGATATCTAAGACATTCCGTCCTTTTACCTTTGTTTATTTATTTACATAAATTCTAGTTAAGTGTACAATATATGTTTATCTTATTTGGTTGTGTTAAAAATATAGGTAGAAACCGTCCATTTATAATTGTATTGATTTTGAGTATTTTTTTTTATTTATTTACAAAGTTGATTGTTGCACATGTTAATGAGTCACTTATTTAGATCACTACAATTTGCAATTTTTTTTTAACATTCTAGAAAAATTCAGTTCACAAAATGCTACTATTAGCAGGGAAGGGAATCGTTAAGTGAAGAGTTTTCTAAGTTCAGTGTATACTTTGAAGTTTATGGATTTTATAATTCAGTGAACTAGCATAAATGTAGAAGTTCAATAAATATAAGTGCTAATAATGAATTTTTTTAGATATAATTTATCACTTAATTATAGACCTTGTTTTCATTAGACAGATAAATTTGTAATGTAATGTATAATCATAATCAAACAATCTTCAATATTTAAAATTCCACTTTAAATAATTTAGATTCAAATGACATTTCTGTTTTTATGTCAAGGTCATAACAACTAGACTTGAAAATTCATATTCATTTGATATGCTGTGATATTTTACTTTCATGTATATTGAAAGTTCAGGTATACCTTTAATCATTAGAATAATAATTTTCATCAAGCAACATAAAGGTTATTTTCTGGGTGCTTCGTGACTGATTCTTACAAATATATGATGTACCTTTAAACTTCTTCAAAGAAATAATAAATTTTTAAATAGTTTTCCATGATGGATTTTCTGGGAGATTCCATGGAAGTTGGCTGGATTTGTATAATTTTATTTTAGCTGTAACTGATTTAATTGACCCACTTTCCTTGCAGCTTTCCAGAAATCTTTGTACTTGTTCTGACATGAAAATTTACTTTAGGAACTTTATCTATTTAGATAAAAAGGGAATTCAACCAGTACATATTGTAATGATTACTCTTTTTATCCTCTATTATTATTTTCATCAAAAGTTGCACATGTTCTATTTAGTGTCATTCGTTTCAGTGTCTTAGATAGAAAAATGTGTTTTCTTATGATATTTTATTCATTAAAAATTGATTGATTATAATAATTATATTTCTATTAGATAGCAGTTATTGTATAAAAAATATGACTACCAGTGTTGCCCTTTGTATACACTGACTGGTAATAGTTTCTTTGTGGGGGTTCTTTCTGTATAACAAGTAAAATTCAATGCAGTAGTACTCAAAAGAGAAACAAAAGATTAAAGAAATCCAATAGGATGTGGAGCTATTAGTGTTGTTAAATATTTAACAGTTTTATTTCCTGTACAAAGCTGAAAATTGAAGAACAAAAATTGATATCATGCACTGATGTTTCAGGGATTTTTTTTTAGCTCCCAGTCAATTTTTTTTAATGTAGTTGGCACATTTTTGACCTTTGTGATTTTATTAGCAAGGATCCCATATCGTAACAGTCTTATACCTCTGATATTAATTTGAAATAAATCCGCCTTGTATCCCTTGTATTTGCATCCTCTTTCAATTTGATGTACTAGATTACAGATATATTTTCTAATGATAGATAACTCTTTTTTAGAGAAATAAAAGAGTCTATAAATGCACCTGTAACATTGTTATCTTTTGTTTCAGTCAAACATTATTTAAAATGAAAGGCTACCCAAAATCCAAAGAAAAATGGTTTTCATCATAGCTTCTTGTCATTCATTGTTGTTGGATTTCAGTTATTGATGGTAAAATTAGACTACTAAGAAATTATATATATATATATTGGCATTTAATTTCAATATATGAAATATTATATTTGGGAAGAGTGCCAAAATAAGGGTGGCCTAAGGAAAACTTCCTGATAAATGATAAAAGCCTGATCAAGCTGCTAAAGATAATTTCTGTAGCATTCTAGATTTGATTATTACCCGGTATATGATGGAATAATTTCCCCATCTCTGATTAGCTGAGATCCAACAATGTTAGAAAAATACTACATTGTATTGACCTGCACGTGATGTTCCACTTCCAGGTCAATAAAAGGAATTATTGCAGGTCAATATCATAAATCATGTGACCTTCAGGTCAATACAAGGAATAATTCCTGTTCTATATTTCCTGTAACAATGCGTTTTGTTAAAATTTCTCGTTAAAACTTTCAGTTAAAGCAAAAACAGTCATGTAGGAATTTGCTATCATTTAATCATATAATAAAACAGTTATTGCTGGGGTGTTGTTTTTTTTAGGTCAAACGATGATTTATCCACCTTCGAAGTACGATATTCCCTTCGGGCTCAGTGAATATTGTACTCCTCGGGTGGCTAAATCATCGTATTGACCTCAAAAACAGCAATAATTGCATAGTATGATATGCTCTAATTTTAATGGTTGGTTTTTCTTATTTCTTGGCAAAGAGAAATGAATGTTTTCAAGATGAAAAAAGAAAATAACAGTATTGGAAGAATTGAACACATTTCTAGAAACATGAACCAATATGCGTGTACTAACTCTCTGTACTAAGTTTTCTGAGAGTTTCTTAGTTTAAAAACCTGGTATTGTCAGATGATCTTCATCAAAAATCAGCATACTTTACCAGGAATTTTGAAATATATCAAATTTTTAAAAAAATCAGTGTTTTAAGATTTCTCAGTTTATGGTCTTGGAGCCTGTTTTTCTAATCCCACGAAGTAGAATTTATTCAAAAGTTTTTAAAGAGAAAGAAAAAAAACTTGCTGTCGCGTTCAACTTGCTTCTAACAAGAAAAAAATGGAGCAGAGCAAACATGGACCATTTTTTTGGATTTACATGATGACAAATATTTCAATATATTTAAAGCACACAAAGATAGCACAGTTATAATGAAATAAAAGCAACAGGTAGGACTAGAAATATGTCTATACAGGAGGTTTTGTTCTGCATATAATAATCTTGCTACATAACTAATGAAACCTGACAATTTTTTATCAACTTATGAAAATGATAAAACGATAAACAAATCAGCAGCGCACTTTTACAATACTCCTGGCTTTTAATTTTTGATGGAATATATTCAAGCTCAAATGTCCATTAAACAATACAAAATAGGAGCAGAGCAAACAGGGACTCCCAAAACACCAGAGGTGGGATCAGGTGCCATGGAGGAGTGAGCATCCCCTGCCAAACGGTCACAACTGCCGTGTGCTCCTTGTCATGATCAGGAAACAGAAAAATCCGTCGACAGTTCAGTGTGTCCTAACAGTTACATGTAGTATGAAACACCTCATTCAGCATTTGACTTGATGATTAATTGAATTTGCTGACAAGGTCATAATATCAGTCATAGAACTTTCGAAATGATGACTTTAAACAAGACTGCTAATATTCTTGTTTCATAAACATGTCTGTCAACAATTTACCTCGTTTGAGAAATTGTTCATATGTAGAGCATGCTCTCGCGTATCGAATGAACTGAGAGATATAAAATCCGTATGGAGGTGATGAAGGTTTGATGATGATAAGTGAGGGTAATTGACGATTGAAAAGTTAAAGTCGTCACGTTTATCAACGTGTTTGCTTGTTGATTACCACTATCGTCTTTTTCAAGTAAAATATCCAAATATGAACTAGATGTGTCAGACTCTGTGGTATCTTTAATCTTAAATTCTCCCAGATATATATTCATATCGACATAAGAAGGGAAATAACCATGATTGTTAAATAACAATACGTTGTCGATATATCTAAATGTCGAGTTAAAGGCCACAGCAAGTGTTTAAATCTTTTCGAGTATAAGATTTTGGACAGATTCTTCTTCAGATTAATACAAAATAGGTCTGCTAATAACGGGGTGCAATTGGTACCCATGGGAATTCCCATAATTTTTTTGAAGACTTGGTCTCCAAAAACCAAATAGATATTGTCAATCAGAAAATTCAATCATCCTTTTAAATCAACTTCAGAGTATTTGTGTTTACAATCGGAATGTTTGTTAACAAAATAGATGACCATTGACAAGGTAAGTTTTAAGAGTTCCCTTTTTATTGAAAAAGCAACTGTCTGTGAGAGATTTCATATGTTTCTTTTTTTCCAGTCGTGGCAGGGGATGGATGATGGATGTGGCCAGTCGTTGGGAATGCTTGGGTTTTAAGGGCACCCGATCCCACTTCTGTTATTTTGATAGAGTCTGTATTGATATATTACAGATTTAATCAAATTTTACAGATTTTAATAAAATGTTTGCTTAATATCTGTAAAAGTTTCACAATATCAAGATGCTATATATCATGGTTATGTTTTACGTGCAAACAGAATTTCTGAAACGAGGCAATCTACAAATAAGTTTATGTAACAAGGATATCTACAGTCTTGTTCTAAAGACAACGTTTCGCGGGCTATATGAATCTAAACTTTGTTGGCAAATACAATCTTCCAACAGGTGGACTAATTAGGTGAAATGCTGACTGGCGTCTGTCATATAAATTGTTAGGCCATTATTTTCACATTAATTTTCTATGGCCTTTTCCACTTCCTAATTATCCAAAAAAGGTAAAACTAGATCTTTTTTTTTGTTTCACCCTACTCTAATGGTCATAATTGAAATAAATTTGAAACTGCACAAAAGCCATAGCGCATTTGATAGTCACTTTCGCCTACTCTAGTAGTGATTTTCTAAATACTTTGTTTAACCAAAATTTTGTCATACAATGTTAGTTTATACACGCCTTAAAGCAACTCACACAAAAATAATACCCAACTAGAGCCGAGCTCGTTGCAAAGCAACGAGTAGGTCTTCCGTCGGAGCTGCGGACAAGTAGAAATGACCTTGAGTCAAGGTCATGCCACATTCTACTGTTAAAACGATCTTTTAAGGGTAGATGTCATCTTATTTATGTTTTACTATTAAAAAAGATAGTAAAGGAATGTTTGCGACCTTGACCTTGTTAAAATGAACTTACTTCACACCATGACACACGCTGGTGATAAGCAAAGCCATTTGTGTGCTACCGTATTGACGAATTCTTAAGCTATATTTTTTTCGATAGGCTTTGTCACAGCTAATACGTGTATACATGTGTAAATCTAGGTATGAAAGTGTTATCCTTTCTTTATCAAAGGTCATGGTCAATTTTAAGCAATGTTTAAAGCCGGTTAAACTTCAAGGTAAAAGGTCATTATATGCTAGTATTTGAAATGATTTTATCACAGGTCACATACATTTGATTTTTGTGTAATACGAAAACCCTATCTCTTCTCATTCAAAAGTTATGATCAAGATTAAAATTGTGAAAAGTAAGTCAAGCCTCAAGGTCACGTTGTCAAAATCAGCGTATCGGTATTTAAAAAAAATGTTGTTACAGGTAATACACAGTGGTAAAATAAAAGCCCTAATCGATCTCTTTTCTCTCAAAAGGTATAACTATGGTTAATGTTTTTGAAAAGTGGGTCAAACTTCAAGGTCAAAGGGTCAAAAATCATAATGAATTTTCAAAGGCGTTGACACAGGTATTACATGTACATGTTTATAAAATGAAAGTTTTCAATAGTTATGGTCAATTTAAAGTATTGTTATTTTTTAAGTAGGTCAAGCTCCAAGATCAAGGTCACGGGGTTAAAAATCACAGTATATTTGAAAATTACATGTCACAAATAATGCACATGTGAAATATGAAAGTCCTATTTCAACTCATTCAATAGTTATTATCAAGTTTAAAGTTCTCGTGACAGATGGACACTGTCAGACTGGTTGACAAATAAGGTTTAATGTGTCCTAATAAAAATAAATACACGTTATTTAAACATGATGAATTGAGAAATACGAAGAATAAAAAACTAGAAAATATTAGAAAAATATTGCACTGAAGCTATATTCAAATCCGTGTTTTTCAACTGCTTGAATCTAAAAATATTATTTACCGTGTGTCTCTAACACATTCCTTAAACTTTTCTACAGTTAAACATTCCTTACAACCGTTTTTAATTGTCCTTCTGAGCCTGAACTTGAGATAATATGGATGGCACTGTAGCTCTCTGGTGATCCATCTCAATTTTTTTAGAACAGCTAGCGAGCTACAGATCTGCAGCATGACAATTGTCATAAAGTTAACTTTACAAATTCATTTGATATGTAACAGAATTGAATTTTATGAAAAGAATTATTTCTAATGCTTATTTTTACATATGCTAAAATTATTTACCTATCAAGTTAAGTTAAGACAGTAAAAAGGACATTGATACTCAGTATTTATCTAAGGAGTTAGTGTCAATCCTCAACCTCAAAGAGCGTTCGACTTGTATGATAATTGCGTATGTGTGACGAAACTGCCGTGAACTATCCCGGTCGTGAACATTAGATGTACTGGACATTCCGTCTTCAAGAAAATATAGTTCTACTCTGGACTATTCCGAGTTACCTAAACGTTTGTATGTATGTCCATGTGTGAGCGTTTCAACCTGTCTTTGTTTTATGTGACTTGACTTGATTTATTTTTCAAAATACAAACTTTAACGTTTTATTGCTGGACTTTCGTTTTATAAATCACTTGTGTTACTGTCACCAATTATATTCTATTAACTTTGTTTAATTGTCAGAAATGCAATGCAAAATTCAGTATATCAAATGCAGCGAAAACTGGTACCCCCCCCCAAAAAAAAGACATATAGTACATGTACACACTTCGATGCTCGATTGTACACTCTAGAAATTAAAAAGTTTATGAATAAAAAAGTTTAGTTAGGCATACTCATCTTTGCCGACCTTTTCTGAAATTTATTTGACAACCTGCGAATTAACAATATCGTGTATGATTTTTTGGTTAATATTATAATAGGTTATGGAGTAATCATGGATTTCATCACCAGCCCTGGCCTGCCATTCTCGACTCTGAAGGAAAGCATTGTATCATTTCAGGGGGGTTACGTATCGCAGTGAGAGGAAATTTAATAATTTAATCTCTTTTAGTCCAATAAACACGAAAGAAAGGCTTGGAATATTTGTATGAAATTACAGGAAGAAATTTTGCATTTGTTAGAAGAATTTCTAATTTTTCTTTTTTTTTCTCGTATTCTTAAAGTTCATGTTTGGTGCTCTTCTGTGTAAAACAGCATGTAGTTTAGTTAATATTATGTACATGCACATAAAATCGTGTCATTGTGATATTCTAGCTTTTTATTTGAGGAAATCAAAGAAATTTATGAGCATATCATGCGGAAAAATACACTGATAAGTTATGTAGCAAATTATGCAAAACTCAAAGTTACTTAATTTTATTTTTGATTTTTATGAGAATTGAAAACGTCACTTCCACTTACAATTTACTGTGTGCATTTGTCATGTTTAATTGTAATTGCTATACTTTTAACAACATCTCAATTTTTTCTGAAATAAATTAAGCAACAATTAGAATAACTTGATATAGGCCCGTATACATATAACGATTGCAATTACTTCAAAGTTGAGAGGGAGACGACGGCGCCTAAAAAATGTGTACCTTTCCAATAATATAGAATCATCCGTTCAAATTAAAAACAATTAAGTTGCAGTAGTGATATCCCCGATTCTTTAAATAACGAAACTATAATGTACTTCACAAGGGTAAAATTCAACATTAATTTATGTACATGTGCAATTACAATCTCTATCAAAATTGGCAGAGTTATCGATAGGTCATCCTGCGTCACCTTTCAGTGTAAACAATGGACTCGTCCAGAGAAATCATCTGTAACTGAGCAAAATCGCAGCGCCTTTTGAATCAGACATTTTATCTTTTAATACTCGTACATGTTCAAGAAAACCTTTATATTTGTGTCTGTAATATTCTTACGATTTACGCAAATAACAAATTCTTGATTTTAAACTGAGTAAATCGATGACTAGCATCATTTTAGATAACTCTAGGACTCGCGTAAAAATCAAAGAGCGGTAATGTTGACCTCCGGAATGTATATAGGTCAATGCATGTGCGATCGATAAACAGGTTGCACAACTGTAAACAAAGCAGTCAAGGTCCGAGAAAAATTCACGATGCCTGAATAAAATGACAGTGAATTATTTTAAGCTTATTTTTTCTTTTATTTATAAATAATGCAACATTGAGTATCAATCGAATGAGAGATGATAAGTATTTTTCCTATCTCCCGTCTTGTAATTCAAAATAATACAAGGAGAAAGTTGTCTCTGAATAATCTGTATGACATCCAGCTAGAGAATACGTTAAAAACTTTATTTCAACAAGTTTAACATTCAGTTTAGTTAAGTATATATTTTTATCCAGTTTATTTCAGCTATACGTGTTATACGCGTACGCATAAAGAATTCTTCACTTGCCGTATAAAACTAATCAGTTACCTGTACATAAAGTTTGCTGCTCATTCAATAACACAAGATTCGAACAAAATAATGTTTTCATGAGATCAGTAAGATGTTATAGAACCCATTTCAAATCGATAACCATATCGAAATATTTACCGTTTTTGAGTTATAAAGCAAAAACTTTCGAGCGCCCTTGACCCCTAATTTGAGGGGCCAGCCCCATTTTAATGATGTCAAATGATAGATCTTAAAATTATGCACAATATTTGTGAAATATGTCTTAACAAATTATTTTTAGTTTAAAAGATATACAAGGAAATATATGTAAAATTTGGCGCTGTTGGGCATTCTCATTTTTGACCCCTATCTAACACCGTTTGGAGCGCAGAAATCGAAAAAGAAAAACCGATAGGCACAACTTCAATTCTTCTAGTATTTAAATGCAGTAGACATTCTGCTCCAGCTTTTGTCGTTTCTGAGCCTTTGTCTGGAAACGAACAGTACCAAATTTTCACTTAAAGGGAAATAACTCAAAAGCGGAAGGGAATTTTTGAAATGTATGAAAACATTTTAATTGAGTTTTGTAACGTCCAAAAACTCTGAAAATTTGAGCGAAATCCGTTCAGAAATGAGCGAGTTACGAGGTCTCAAAGTTGGCGTCTAGGAAAAAAAAAAGAATAATAGGGAATAATCTTAACCATCAGAATCAGTAGAAGGTCTTCCGCCTGAGCGTAAGACCTTAATTATTAATAGTTCCCACATATGATAGTTATAAAAATCGTTCAGTTTATATGGAGAATATAGTAAATACTCAGGTACCCCCCTAAACAATGACAAACTGTAGGAAAAGACCACCCTTAACCAGAAAAACAACTTCTGAATAATTTTATTTGGATATGACTGCACGTACTTCATTACGTTTAGATAATTTTGGTTAAAGGTGGTCTTCATATTGAAAATGTTGAAAATATGTATTTAATTTTTCTTCTAAAATTATTTCAAAATTCAACAATCTGTCTTATTTTATCCGATTGATTACCAAGACTCCGTGGCGTAGTGGTAAGATTGGTGGATTGAAGACATAATGATAATGAGTTCGTGTCCCACAGTGCGTGTTACTTACCTACGATTTTATTATTTTTTTTTCTGTGTGTGCATTTTCATATGTTTTCTTTTATTATTTTATAATACATGTATGAATAATTTTTAAAAGAGATATATTATACATTACACATTGATGGTATCTTGGGGAAAAACAGTCAAACTATTTTAATGACCCAAAGTCATAGCTGCTAGCCTGTTTTATTTTTAAAATTTTCCAACAATCTTGTTTAGAATAAGAGTATTGGACAAGTAAAATTACTGTCATGCAGCAAACTTGCAACTATGAAAATATAACACTAATTCACAAATGATTACATACATGTAGTTTGATTTTGAATTGAAAAGGTGCATGTATCTATAAATAAAGGGTGTTAAATTTGAGCCAATATTATGAACATGTACAATGTGTTTTTACCCAAATGTTTCATATTCTAATATGCATTTAACTTCATCCTTTTTTTCTAAAAATATATAATGCAGGAGTGGAAACAGAAACCAAATCAATACTAGTCATTGCAATAAGTTTTGTTCCCTTTCATCTCCATCTTAATGTTACGTTTTCCTCAGGGTTTTATCAAAGAGTCCAGTTTCTGGAAGAAAGAAAAGCAATTTGTTTAAAATTTCTATCAAATGAATATAAATTCTATAAATCTGACAAATGATATTTTTACTTTCACAGTTGATCTTCAATACACCAGAATCAACTGTATTTATAGATGTGAGGAAACTGGGGGGAAAAAATAGAATACAAATTTAAAACAAATCATATTGTAACTGCATGATTCCTTCTAGTGATGGCTTAAATCTTGTGTAATATATTGAAATTTGTGTTAATTCTGATTTTAAAATAACAACAAATATAAAGGTTTTTTAAGTAAACATTCAAAGAAAAAATGAAGGCAAACAACTGAAAGATGGCAATATAATTTCATTTACATCACACAATAAACTAATCTAATCAATCTTGTAACAGTCAGTTTTATTATGAAAATATTTTAAAAACACTACCTTCCCAAAAAATTCTAAAATCAATCTTTTTGTAGCTGAGGCATCAAAGTCATGTACATGAACAGAAAAACTGACTTTGTGTCTATTTACAGACTAAGTAATCAAAAGAAAAGTCGACACTTTTTATTTTTAACTGAATGTTTAGAACACTAGTACCAGATATCAATATCTGATAACAAGTAATTCTAACTGAAATTTCATCATTTTATTAATGCTTTTTTTAAATATATATAATTAAAAATGAGAAAATTCATGCACAAATGCACAAAAGAACAAAACTGTCAAATTTATGTAAAGATACTACAACATTAAAAAAAATATAACAAAATTATAAAATATGGAATTGTGCAATAACACATTGGTAATCAAATAATTCCACTTTATATTTTATGCTTTTAAGGACAGATGATACAAATTTTTTCTTTGAAAAAGATTTAAAATCATGTCACAAGTTTAGAAATGTGGATGGTTCTTAGAGATAACTTGTAGACTTTACTTACTGACAAGGTCGTTGTATTGACCATAGAACTCACGAAATGATGACTTTAAACGAGACTGCTGAGTTCTCTTGTTTCATCAACTTCTAAATACTAGTATACATAGAACATGCTCTTGGTATAACAACTGAGAGATATAAAACCCGTATGCAGATGATGAAGGTATATTGCTGCATAAGCAAGGGAAGTTGACGATTGAAAAGTTAAAGTCATCTCGACTCGTTTTTCATATAAAGCTTGGTTGTAAGATTACCATCAAGATCTAGTGAATAAAAGGTGCCTACATATATCAAGTTTAAGAAATAATTTCTTTTCATGATACTTTATAACTTTGGCTTGGTCAAATAAGGTGTTTCGGGGCATAACTTGAAGGTTAACAAGATGAAGAATCATATTTTAAACTGTCATTTTCAGTGAAAAATTAAGAAAAGCAATCATGAAAATGGGAGGTTTTTTCATATCAGACAACAAAAATATATCCAGATTGCCTACAGTCTTTCAGAAAACGGTAAGTTGTATGTTCATGACCTCTTCTTAATAATCTTTGATTCAATATAGGTATCGGGAATACATTTCATGTAATTTTAAAGAGATCGGTCGCCGGGCTTCGGATGGTATGACGGATGTACACTGGTGAAGTCATGAATATTTCCTTGTACAGATTGTTATAAACTTTCAAATTAAACAGCTAACATTGTAAGTTATATGAGTGTTTTAGTTTAGTCATGAGTCGGTGCTTTCTCTGTTTCTGTCTTTTTTCCTTTGTTTTTATGACTTTATTTATTACTTTTTTGGCCCTGTGACAGAGACATGGCATCTCGAAAATTTGACTTTTTTTATTGTTTCTGTCGTTTGTCTTTTTTATTGCTCAATATACATATTACATATACAAATTACTGCATAACTTCATCACCAGTTACAAGTTTTGATAACTGAGTGATTTTTATTGTACTGAATTGGATGTACATCCGAGTTTGCTTTGTGAACAGTTTTGTCTTTTTGATTTAGAAGTAACTTCTTCACTTGTAGCAGTTTGTTTTTATGGTAGAGGTCGCTGAAGTTTGTCGCTAATATAGCTACAGGCATGGCCAAAATCAGCATCCCAGAGAATGCACAAACTCCCCCAACAACGTAACCAAACGCAGACTTTGGAACCATGTCTCCATACCCCACGGTGGTCATTGTGATCACAGACCACCATATTCCTACGAAAATATCCGCAAAGGTGTCTGCCACACGAAATTCAGCATAGTAGATGAAACTTGCAAAGAATAACGATGTGACAAGGAACGTCAAGGAGAGAAGAAGAAGGTCTCTAATGCTCGCACGAATCGACATCAGCATTATTCGTAAACTGGAGAACAGCTTCATCAATCTAAACACCCGAAATAGCCGCAAAATGATTAAAGACCTAATCACTAAGTAGAATTGCAATACTTCGTAATGCCTCACCAGAAATCCCCGATCTTTTTCTAGAGCAGACGTCAACCACATGGCAACCACCAAGAGAAGATCGATGAGGTTTAGGGGTGATCGAAAAAACTTGATTCTTCTTGGACAAGATACGAAATGAAAGATTAGTTCAAAGGTGAAGAAAATGGACGTAAACATTTCACAATGTCTTAATGCTTCATTAGGAAGTGATGTTCCAAGCATAACTTCTTTGGGGTTCTGCAAGTTGAGTTCTTTGAAAAAGCGAATGCTTCCGTTTGTAGTCAGGTATAGGAGTCTAATCAATTGACTAAGTTCATTTTGATTGGCTATTTCCTTGCGTAAGACCTTAAATAGAGGAATTCTAACAAGATTTTCTTAAATGTAACATCAGTTGACTTAAACAATGAAAAAATAATGAAATGCTATTTGACTTAAATCATAGGATGTCAATAGCATCTGCCAATATCAAGGTAATATAACACCAAGGATCTTGTATATGGAATGGTGCAATCTGGGTTTCCCAAATTATATAGTTGCATTATTAAAATGAGAGAGAAAATAAAGTACATTCAAACAAACCTCTGACCTTTGTGAATATACTAGCATTAGTGTTTTAACACAGCCTGTTTCAAACTGCCTCAAGTACAGGTTACGGACACTACAGGATTTTGTAGTGTCCGTAACCACATTTGTGATCATAACAGAGAAACAGTGGTGATGATCAGGAAAATTACACCACATCTCAGCATCTATATGAAATGCCTCTCTAGAAAATTTGTTAAGATATATATAGAGCCTTCCAATTTCACAGAAATTGTGGTTACGGACACTACAGTTTTTTGTAAAAACTTAATTTTCCACATTAAAACATGATGAAATTTCTTTACAATGGTTACATAATCCAACTTTGTATGTGAAAAATGTATAACATTGCACCCCTGTTACATTTTCTTTCATATCTTCAAAAGTTGTTATTCAATTCTGAAAATTTAAGCACCAAAATAATTTGTAAAATAAATTCTGAAGTCTGATAATGACCATTGACATGAAAATGTATGATATTTAACAATTATTTCAATTGAAAAATGCTGTAATTTCAAAGCGCAACCGCACAACGCTGAAAAATAGTCATTTTTGGGGTACATTTTTTGCATTTACTTAAATTCTGTTAAGGCTAAATCAACAAAATTTTGCACACAAGTCCTTTATAAATGAATTACAATAAATTGCATGTAAAGAAAATAACATTTCTTAAAATCATGTATAACAATGTGGTATTCGAAATGCGCCCTATATTGTGTTTCACCCGTTTTCAATATTTATTTAAAAAACAACACTTGTAGTGTCCGTAACCTGTGTAAATGAGGTTATTATCAGCTTGTAAAAAACAAAGTTTTAATGTGAATTTCACAAAACCGTTTATGTTTCAGATCCTTGAGATAATCTACTTTTTAGAAAAAAAAATTTTGGACCAAAATAAAGACATTAATATTTTACCCTCAAGTACGAAAGTCCAGAAGGCTCATTCGAGATTCGAGATTCAAAATACGAGATTCGAGATTCGAAATACGAGATTCGAAATTCGAGATTCAAGATCCAAATTAACCAATCAAAAGGCAGGTTCAATTTTGATTACTCCCCTTTATTATGTTTTACTATCAAGAAATCGTTGAATATATTCATATCAAATGGGTCATTTGCTTAAATGATAATGCAAGAAAAAAAGATATATGTATTAAAACGAAATAAAAAGGAATTTTAGGTTACATTTTAGAAAATATATATAAATTCTTATTTTTCATCATTAAACAAAACAAAAGATAGGTATATAGAATATTATTTGGTCTTATCGTTGATTTTTTTAAACTAAGAACATTGATGATGGAGAAAACTATTATTTATATGAAATACTAATGAGGGTACATTTCTTTACATTGTGCCCGCCCCCC
>PRKT01000190.1:237294-252947 GCA_003671525.1 Saccostrea glomerata
AAAAGATAGAAAAAATGACAAAAAGTCAAATTTTCCAGATGCCATGTCTCTGTCACAGAGCAAAAAATGTAATAAAGTCATAAAAACAAAGGGAAAAGAGAAAGAATCAGAGAAAGCGACGAGTCATGCCTAACTATAAAACACTCCTATAATTTACAATGTTAGCTGTTTAATTTGATAGTTTATAACAAACTGTACAAAGAAATATTCATGACTTCACCATAGTACGCACGTCACACCATCGGAAGCCCAGTGACCGCTCTCTTTGCTGTTTAAAAATGAATATATATATATATATATATATATTTTACTGCTCTAATTCATGTAGAATTATGTAGAAAATAAAGAGATTCCATTTAAATCAATTTGAAATTACATGAAAAGTATTCCCGATTCATATACATGTATTGAATTGAACATTATTTTAAAGAAAAGGTCATGAACATACAAATTACCCTTTTCTGAAAGACTGTAGGCAATCTGGATACATTTGTGTTGTCTGATTTGGAAAAAAACCTCCCATTTTCATGACTGCTTTTCTTAATTCTTCATTTGGAATGACGGTTTAAAATACGATCTTTCATCTTGTTTACCTTCAAATTATGCCCCGAAACATCTTATTTGACCAAGCCAAAGTTATAAAGTATCATTAAAAGAAATTATTTCTTAAATTTGATATCTGTAGGAACCTTTTATTTACTAGATCTTGACCTTAATGGTAGTCTAACAACCAAGCTTTATCTGACAAACGAGCTGAGATGACTTTAACTTTTCAATCGTCAACTTCCCTTACTTTTGCAGCAATATACCTTCATCATCTGCATACGGGTTTTATATCTCTCAGTTGTTATACGCAATAGCATGTTCTATGTACTAGTATTTAGAAGTTGATGACACAAGAGAACTCAGCAGTCTCGTTTAAAGTCATCATTTCGTAAGTTCTATGGTCGATACAATGACCTTGTCAGTAAGTAAAGTCTACAAGTTATCATGTTGACTGACTTTTTTCATACTGATTGACATGCCATTATTTACACACTGAATTATCCACGGATTTTCCCGCTATTTCCCGATCATGACAAGGAGCACAAGACGGTTTTGACCGGTCGGCCCACTCCTCCATGGCACTTGGTCCCACTTCTTATGTTTTGGAGGTTCATGTATGCCCTGCTCCTATTTTGTATTGTTTTATCGACTTTTGAGCTTGAATACTGTTCGTTATCTCCAAGTGCACTGCTGATTTGTGAATTGTTTTTTAAATCATTTTTTGTGCGTTTTGGAAAATCTTTTTAAAAAATAAATCAATAAAATCAAGATCACATTACTATAAAATATTAACACCTATATGAGGAAAATACTTGTGACACGGAAATGTATCATTTTTATGATTTTTACAAATTTAAGTCGATAAAAAATCGTCAGGTTTTATTAATCATTTAGCAGCGTTATTATATGCAGAACAAAACTATATTTCTCGGTAGTCCTACCTGCTGCTTTTATTCCAAAGCAACTGTGTTATTGTACTGTATATATTGAAATATTTGTCATTATTTAAATCCCAAAACTCATCTTTGAAAATTCAATGAACTATCGTCATTTTACCAAGAGAACATTTTTCCAGGATTAAATGGAACCTTTTTCCATGAAACTGAAATCCAAACTAAGAGTGAAATTTAAGAGGATTAGGCATCTCACTAGAACATTGTTGGTTAGCTAGCCATCAGTGTATTCTCAAAAACAAAACTCAAATATGAAACAGACCTGCAAGTCGGACTGTACATTTTGTCTTTTATTTTGAGTAAAGTAAGATATCGAATCAACGTGTCTTTTTGAAAATAATAAATCTGTTGATAAAATTTCGCTGATGTGTTTGAATGTTGATTGATGGTTAAGAGAGAAACTTTTTTTTCTTCAATGTGGGATTTTAAAAAAATCAACTCTTCCTCAGTTGCTTTATCTTTGGAAGCTTTACATTAATGTTGATTTAGCGACAGAATTTATTTAAACAAGAGGCCACGGACCTTAAAGGTCACCTGAGTATCACGTGACAACTTTCTAACTTAAATCATAGGCCATGAAATTCAAAATTTTGAAAGAGGCACCATTGCTTATCATAACTATACACCCTAGCTTTCTAACTTTCGTTACTTATATAATACACAGAGGTAAATGAGAGTAACAAAGAGAAAATGCATTTCCACCTTATAACCATTTGTGCACCCCACCCAACAGGAACCACTGACCCTGGGGGTACATATTTCAAAATTCTGGAAATTTTATCATAAATTTTATATCATCTTAAATGGTTGATTAATACCAAAAAGCAGATATCAAAGCATTAATTTATTTTCAGACTATGTAACCCCCACCCAAAGTACCCTGACCCAGGGGCCCTGAAATTAACCATTTTGGAAGAGGCACCTTTCGTCATCATTAATATGAATTAAGAACATTGGCATAATACCCAGGAGGAAAGGAAAAGGTTTTCGAAGAATTGATTAATTTTCACTATATAATCATTAGAGTCCTGCCAAACACCAAAAACTCCTGACCCTGGGTCATATTTAAAGAAATAATGCATTTTCACTTATAACCCCCACCCAAAGTACCCTGACCCAGGGGCCCTGAAATTAACCATTTTGGAAGAGGCACCTTTCGTCATCATTAATATGAATTTAGAACATTGGCATAATACCCAGGAGGAAAGGAAAAGGTTTTCGAAGAATTGACGAATTTTCACTATATAATCATCAGAGTCCTGCCAAACACCAAAAACTCCTGACCCTGGGTCATATTTAAAGAAATAATGCATTTTCACTTTATAATCTATTTAGACCCGCCATAGCACTAGAACCCCTGACCCCAGGGCCATGAATTTCAAAATTTTGATAGAGGACTCAATGCTCATTACAAACATACAAACAATATGACTACTTGATGTATTCGAGGTTGTGTTTCCGATCTCCGACGGAAAGACCCGAGATGATGCGATTGGGCGCGAATTTTCGTAGTCTCGTTCAACCAGACCCTCGGCTGTCTCCGTAAATCTCCGACCACCTCTGCTGGTTGGAGTTCACGGAGACAGCCGAGCGTCTGGTTGAACGAGACTAGAATTTTCGACATGGGCAAAGGGAAGTAATCCAATTACGAGTCCATCGAGGTGGAATCCAACATTTATGAGCCGAATTTACTTTGCTGTTATTTTGCTTTTAAAACTCATAACAACAATTTTTTGAATTTTTTTTTTTTATTTTATGAGCTAAGCTCATAATTTTTTTTAGCTCATAATTATTGTCTGGACAAAAAATTTACCTCTTAACTTAGAAATGTTAGAACGGACGGACGGACAGACGTACGGACGGACGGAAATCCCGATCACTATATACCCTCCCACTTTTCAAGCGGGGGGTATAATAATTGATAACGGTTTACTAGAATAATTGCGTGCTATTGTAGCTAAACTTTGGCTATGGTGTCCATTTGCAGGTAAACCTTATCCATTGTGTTTTATAGCAAACAGACTTTGACCAAGGTGTCCTATTTCAGCTAAACCTTTTCTATGGTGTTTTATTGCAGCAGTTCATTTTCCGTTGAATTTTTAGCGGTATTGTTAGTTGATAGTATATAATTTCTTTAATACTGGGCTACTTATTAGCTGTTACAACAAAATGACATCACATACCTCATTTTATTCCATTTCTTTCTTGACTGTTCAATTTGGTATCTGTGTACACGAAAATACCAAATAACGCTATAAAAAGCTGTTACTTTATCGAGATTTTAACGGAAGTTTGAACAGTTATATTTGTAATACAAGTGATGGTTGGATATTGAAATCATAACCTTTATATTGGAAAAAGAAAGGCTTATCTTTCATGTCAATGAAAAGCTTTAAATATTTAAAAAAGGATCAATGATAATTAATCATTCATCTCTCGACTAAGTTGTGGCACCACCATCCATGCCATTTTTAGATCTATATCATCTGCACCCAGTGAGAGAGCAGGATGGAGGTTGTGAAGATCAATGTAGGGGGGTTGGTGTATGAAACTAGAACCCAAACTCTCTCTCGATACCCAGATACTTTATTAGGAAGACTTTCAAGAAAATCAGAGTTTTATGATAACCAAAGAAAATGTTATTTTTTCGACAGAAAAGATGACGCCAACTTCAAACTCATGTCAGAGGTAACAAACTATCATTATAGGACATGGTGCAAGGATCTGAAGTTGAAATTGAACCCGTTTGTAAATAAACAAAATAAATGTTTATGGTCAACTATTGAAGAAATATATGTAGATATTATGAATGCGAGATTAAATTATGCTATTAAAAGAAAATATGAACATATTTTATATAAGAAAAATATTCGTACACTGTTTCTGATAAAAGTTAATCAATGTGCCCCATCAGGTAGATTTAAAATGTTCTGATTGGTTAATACAGAGAATAAAAGCCAATCAAATCCAGAAGTTACTGAGGGAGGAGAAGGAGGTTCTGGCAGACCAGGTGGTGACCTTACAGTCCCAGGTGGAGGCCCAGAACCTGGTGGTCCGCAAACTGGAGGAGAAAGAACAGATCCTACAGAACACACTGTCCACAATGGAGAAGGAGCTAGGGTAAGAACACACTCTCCACAATGGAGAAGGAGCTAGGGTAAGAACACACTCACCACAATGGAGAAGGAGCTAGGGTAAGTAAAACACACTCTGTCCACAATGGAGAAGGAGCTAGGGTAAGAACACACTCTCCACAATGGAGAAGGAGCTAGGGTAAGAACACACTCTCCCCAATGGAGAAGGAGCTAGGGTAAGAACACTCTCTCCACAATGGAGAAGGAGCTAGGGTAAGTAAATCACACACTGTCCCCAATGGAGAAGGAGCTAGGGTAAGAAAATCACACTCTCCCTAATGGAGAAGGAGCTAGGGTAAGTAAATCACTCTCCCTAATGGAGAAGGAGCTAGGGTATGTAAATCACACTCTCCCCAATGGAGAAGGAGTTAGGGTAAGAACACACTGTCCCAAATGGAGAAGGAGCTAGGGTAAGTAAAACACAATGTCCACAATGGAGAAGGAGCTAGGGTAAGTATAACACACTCTCCCCAATGGAGAAGGAGCTAGGGTAAGAACACACACTCCACAATGGAGAAGGAGTTAGGGTTAGTAAATCACACACTGTCCCCAATGGAGAAGGAGCTAGGGTAAGTAAAACACACACTGTCCACAATGGAGAAGGAGCTAGGGTAAGAACACACTCTCCACAATGGAGAAGGAGCTAAGGTAAGTATAACACACTCTCCCCAATGGAGAAGGAGCTAGTGTGAGAACACACACTGTCCCCAATGGAGAAGGAGTTAGGGTTAGTAAATCACACACTGTCCCCAATGGAGAAGGAGCTAGGGTAAGTAAAACACACACTGTCCACAATGGAGAAGGAGCTAGGGTAAGTACACACTCTCCACAATGGAGAAGGAGCTAGGGTAAGTAAATCACACACTGTCCACAATGGAGAAGGAGCTAGGGTAAGTAAATCACACTCTCCCTAATGGAGAAGGAGCTAGGGTAAGTAAATCACTCTCCCTAATGGAGAAGGAGCTAGGGTAAGAACACACACTCCACAATGGAGAAGGAGCTAGGGTAAGTTAAACACACATTCCACTATGGAGAAGGAGTTAGGGTAAGTAAAACACTCTGTCCACAATGGAGAAGGAGCTAGGGTAAGAACACGCTCTCCACAATGGAGAAGGAGCTAGGGTAAGAACATGAACAATTCACAATGGAGCAGGAGCTAGGGTAAGAACACAATGTCCACAATGGAGAAGGAGCTAGGGTAAGTAATACACACTCTCCACAATTGAGAAGGAGCTAGTGTGAGAACACACACTCCACAATGGAGAAGGAGTTAGGGTTAGTAAATCACACACTGTCCCCAATGGAGAAGGAGCTAGGGTATGTAAATCACACTCTCCACAATTGAGAAGGAGCTAGGGTAAGAACACACTGTCCACAATGGAGAAGGAGCTAGGGTAAGAACACACTCACCACAATGGAGAAGGAGCTAGGATGCGTGAAATACACACTCCACAATGGAGAAGGTGCTAGGGTAATAAAACACACTCTCTACAATGTAGGAGTGGCAGGGTAAGAACTCACTCTCCACAATTGAGGTGTCCAGTTGTAATTTAAGCTAGAATATCAAGTTATTGGCGTATTTTGAATTTTAACCTACATCATTGTATGACAAAGGCATCGATAGTTATTTACCTCAGTACACTACAGGCAGTGCTCCAGTATCTGTAACATTACTTTCAGGTTAACCCAACAGGCAATGGAGATGCACAAAAGAAAAGCTGTAGAAAGTTCACAAACAGCAGCAGACTTAAAACTTCACCTTGACAAATACCAGGCCCAGCTGAAAGAGGCTCAGGTCTCTGTAGCTGAAAAAACCGGGGCAGTTGAACAAGAATCCTTTAAGTACAAACGAATGCAGGTAATTTTTATGAAACATAAAAACTCTATATTCAATCTTTTTACTTTTCGATTAGGGCACCTCAAGTACTGTAAGTGTAGCTTATGCTGCACACTGCTCCTGTTTTGTTTCTTGAATAGCATGAAAGACACATATGGATTACTTTGTCCTTGGTCTGTCCTGCGTTTTTCTATGGGAACTAGGGAAGAGTCATACATTCAAGGGAGAGAACTCTCTTTATTTTATATCACTTCAATCTTCAGAAAAGGATTCACCACAGATGTGATAATTGCAGGGAATCAAAGTTTTAACTTGTGAATATATATACACATATAGGAAATATCTTTATTGATCCTCATAAACATTAATTTAATGGAATCATTCTCAGGTACTGTACACTCAAGTTTGTTCAAATCATGAACCATGAGGTTAGGATGGGGCAGCAACAGGGGATCAAATTTATATAAAGGAATACATAGAAAACTAACATTTAAAATCTTCTTTTCAAGAATAACAAAGTCATAATTATTCATATAACTGGTCATACAAAAGCCCCAACATCTAGAGAAGAATCAAATTTGTTCAAATCAAGACAACTTGAGGTAGGGAAGGGCCACAGTTGGAGTTATGAGTGGCATTGCCTCCAGTAAAGGATTAAATCATTTTATTAGAGCATCTCTGTGTTTTATTTATATGTCTTGGAAATTTGGTAGAATGACTGGTTTCTTTATTGCAATTGGGCATGATGAAATTTATTTTCAAGCGCATACATTCAGTCTAATGTGCAACTGAAAGATGATGATAATACTGGGTCTAATTGTATATAACGCAAAATTCATTGAGATAGTCTATGTAATCTTTGATTACTTTGCTTGTTTATTAGACATGTAAGTAGATCAAATCACACACTTGTGATAATGATATTTATAAATTTCATTTTAACTACTCTAAACCAACTTTTATTCACATGCGAGAAATTTTTAAAAGGTTCCTGAGAGCCATGTCGTCGCGAATATTTCTTGCTGTGAACCGTCCTTAAAGTCTCTTTGTCTATTAAAAACAGATCTAAGAAAAGCTTGATCAAGAAAATTAATCGTCGTGCACCAGATTACCCCCCTGAGTCATGAAATAATCATGAATCACGAAATAAAGTCGTCGCGAAAAAAAGTTTGTTTGCAGTAATTTGTCTGTTGGTCCAGCTTGATCAGTTACATTTGTTATTTATCACCAGGAGGAGATAGTCAAGCTACAAAGGAAGCTGGAGAGAAGTAAAAAGATAGAGATGGCTGGAGCAGCAGATGAGGTCCTCATGGCAGAAATAGCAGAGTACAAGGTAAGGGGTCAAAGGGCAAATATAGCAGCGGACAAGGTCAGGGGTCAGATAGAAAAACTAGTAGAGTACAAAGTAAGGGGTCAAAGGACAAAAATAAGAGAGGATAATGTAAGAGTTCAACAGGCAAATATAGCAGAGGACAAGATAAGGGTCACCAGAAAATAGAAGAGTACAAGGTAAGAGGTTATAAGGCAAAAATAGGAGAGAACAAGGTCAGGGTTTAATGGGCAAATATAGCAGAGTGCAAGGTAATGGTCAATAGGCAAATAGCAGAGTAAAAGGTCAGCAGTTTACAAGGTAAGGGGTCATAGGGCAGAAATAGTGAAGTACAAGGTCAGAGGTCAAAGGGCAGAAATAGCTGATCACAAAATAGGGGTCAAATAGCAGAAATAATGGAGTACAAGGTAAGTTCAATATTTATAAAATCAATGTAGGAAGGTAGCTGTCTGGCTGGCTAGTTGATGCAAATATAGATGAGTACACTGTTAGAGGTCAAAGGGCAAACTTTGCACAAAAAGGTTATCTACTTTTGTTATTCAAGGATAGATATGCAGCTTTTCATGAGAGGTTAGTTTCTTCCATTGTGCTGTTTCTTTTAAATATGAACTTAAAAGTTAATCTGCATTCACTTTCTCCCATTGTATCATTCCTTATTTAAGATGGAAACTCTTGTAGGATATGTGGTTATGATACAGATTTTGGTCATCAGCATGAGTATTGTTAACAAGAAAGGAAAAAACTAGATGAAATATTTATTTCTGTTAATGTAGTACAGGAAAAGCATTTTCTTTTCACTTTGAAATGGTTTTTCTTTTCTTTTTTTGACACTGCATTAGAATTTCACTGGAAATAAGTGGTCCACATTAAATTTTAATCAGCAATATTTTCTTGGGGAAATACCTATCTGTGCTTACATAGTTTGGTATGTTTTTTGGATTATGTAACATATGACTTTTCATTGGCATACATGTAAGAAAAATGATAGATAACCAGTTTCAAAAACACACTGATGTGGGGGGTCAAAAATGAAAAGCCAATGTCAAAATGTTAAAACACAAAACCCATTAGGGACACCATGTAGAGAGTGCTATTTCATATTTATCTCCCATTCAAAAAGTAATGTATTAATTTGAGGCAAGATTTAGCTTAGTTTTGAAAAACCTAAGAGTGAAATTGTTTATAACTTGATAAGTCCTACATTCCCAAAATACAGTTATATTTAGTACATTGACATCAGTGTCTATTAATAAACTGAACCATGTCAATTTGATAAAATATTGTCCTACAAAAGTCATGCTTTCATTAAAAAAAATTGATATAATCTAGTATTACATGTATTGTCTTTTCACAGGAACAACTGACTTGTCCTTCCTGCAAAGTGAACAAGAAAGATGCAGTTTTGACAAAGTGTTTTCATGTGTTCTGTCTGGAGTGTTTAAAGACTCGTTATGAGACACGACAGAGAAAGTGTCCCAAATGTAACGGAGGATTCGGGGCCAATGACTATCACAGACTCTACATATCCTAGCAGTACGGACAGTCGGGGGGAGACTGAGTGAATTGGGTCATCTACAGTAGTGAAGTTGAGCTTTTCTAAGAATGTGATCATTTTTTCATTTCACAACTCTGCAACATCATGTGTCAGTTATTTAATGCAAATTTTTGCTACATGAACTCACCATTTAATATACTACATGATATACATTTTATATTTGTTCATACCATGTGTATGTCTGTAAAGTATGTAAAAAAGAGTAAAAGAAATGTATGTAAAATCAATTTAGATCTGATATCAGATGTCATGTCATGTTAGATTTCTAGATGTGTGTATTAAGTGTAAATTGTGTTTGGTATTTCATACACATGTGTCATGGTTATGTGATTAAACTGATTTTATAAGTATGTGTCATGTATTTGACGACTGATCTCAAACGATCTGTACGGAACAGAGCTGGAGAGAAGGTCTTCCTCCTCAGTCATTATTTATTTTTCAGAAATGAATATGAACAACAGTTTCCGGCATGGCAAAAAGTCATCGACCATGTTAATAAAAACCATAGATATCGCTTATTATTTTAGTTTAGATTTTTATTAAACAGCAAATTCAAATATGATCAACAATGTTGAAATGATGAACAAATTGGTGCTCAAGGTGATATATATACCCGGTAAAAGTGCCATTTTAAGAAAGCAAGTAAGACTTACTTATAAAAAGTAATTGGAACGTGAAAAAGAAAGAAATCTATAAACTTTCATTTCAACCGTCGTAATTAATCATGCGTAATATGAGAAGGATAGTCAAAAGACGACTTAAGTCTTATCGGATAATAACTAATTCTCTTTAATTTGCTAAGTGTGCATTAACAATGTCAGCTATCGCAAAGCAATATCTAAGGCCATGGTTCGTTTTTTGATGAGCAAGGAATTAAAAAGCGTTAAATGAAGGTGAAATTCGTTTTTAAAGTCAACTCTGATGTAAGAATTGTCTTGAAAATTGAGGATGATAACCTGAATACGTTACCAACAACTGATTCATAAATAAATATGATTTGAATTTATCTACTTACAACCTGGGCTTAAAGCAAAATATACGAGTTTACAAAATTTTGATGGACAAATGTAGACTATTCATAAACAAGCATAACGGGTTAAAATGTCACAGCGATGTACATTATATAAATATTGCATGTAGTTGAGTGTAACATTGAAAATTTTCACCCCAAGAAAACCATTGTCAACCGAGGCGCAGCCGAGGTTGACAATGGTTTTCGAGGGGTGAAAATTTTCAATGTTACACTCAATTACATGCAGTATTTATTATATTATACTGAATGTTTTATACAAATACATTTTACAGTGAACCGTGCGCGCATAAATTCCGCGCAGTCGCTATTTTTTGGAATACCACCCGTCGTCAAGCAATGTTGACTGTTGCTACGCAGGAGGGCGTGGCTTCATTATTCAGCGGGTAGTAGTGTTTTTTATCAAATGTTTCTCGACGAATCAGATTCAAGTAATTTACATGAAAGTATAATATTAAAAAAATACATACTCGTCATTGAAATTGCCTTGAGATATAACTAAGTACTTAGCTATTCTATAAGTTGGAATCTATTCTATTACAATGTAATAACTTTCGGGATTCATGTACATGTATTCTATATTGCACACGATTACGAATAGTCATTGGAAACTGCCCCATTGTTAATGAATTCTTGCTGGTACTTAAAGGTAGATTGCTGGCACATTATTTACAGGATCTGCTAGTCCTTATTTTAATGATGTTAAGTTCACGTGCAGTTAGAGCTACATGGATGAAAATATGACCTTTTCCAAAACTGCTAGCTCTAGTTTATTAATAAAATATTATTAAGAAAGCAGTGAAACAAAAATTGCCAACCAGACTGCTTTTCTGACGTCATCAGTTGCACTTCACCTTAACTGTCCGCTTTTCTGACATCGCCAGTTACACTTCACCTTAACTGGCCGCTTTTCTGACATCACCAGTTACTCTTTACCTTAACTGGCCGCTTTTCTGACATCACCATTTACACTTCACCTTAACTGGCCGCTTTTCACCAATGTTTGTAGGAGACACTCTGGAGGAGTGTAATTTGTCAACATCTTTAATTTTTCGATCAATGAAAGGTTTTGTCATTTGTCGCAGAATGTTTTTATGGTATAAATCGCTGAAGTTTGTTGCAAGGATAGCTACAGGCATGGCCAAAATCAGCATTCCAGAAAAGGCACATATGCCTCCTACAATGTGCCCAAACGTAGACTTTGGAAACATGTCTCCGTACCCCACAGTTGTCATTGTAATTACTGACCACCATATTCCTATTAAAATATCGGAGAAAGAATCTGCCACGTAGAATTCAGCGTAGTAGACAAAACTTGCAAAGAACAGTGACGTGATAAGAAACGTCATGGTTAGGAGAAGCAGATCTCTTATGCTCGCTCGAATCGACATCATCATTATTCTCAAACCAGAGTACACCTTCATCAGTCTGAACACCCGAAATAACCGCAAAATGAGGAGGGATTTGATCACTAAATAAGATTGAACCAGTTCGTAATGCGTCACTAGAAATTCTAGATCTTGTTCGAGAGCAAAGGTCCCCCACATGGCAACCACTATGAGAAGATCAATGATGTTTAAAGCTGATCGAAAATATTTCAGTTTTCTTGGACAAGATATGAAGTGAAAGATTAGTTCAAAGGTGAAGAAAATGGACGTGAACATTTCACAATGCCTTAGTGCTTCGTTAGGGAGAGATGTTCCAAGCATGACTTCTTTGGGGTTCTGCAAGTTGAGCTCTTTGAAAAAGCGAATGTCCTTGTACGCAATTATCATCAACAGATCCGTGTATGGTAGCTTTTCCTCTCTGAAAGACGGATGCGCACCCAACACAAAAGTTACAAGAGAGACAATTACAACGGCAAGGAAAATGTAGTTGAAAACCTAGAAACATAAAAAAGTAATTGTTATAGGAATATAGTAAAAAAAAAATAATCTAAAATTTTCTGATCGTAGCTCAGTTTCAAAATTGCTATTGTTATAACTACAAAACTTTATGACTTTAACTTTTCTAGATTGTCGCTTTATTTGGGTAACTATTGGCCTATAACATTGTCACTTGCATATGGACATGATGTACCGAAGTAGATTCGATACGCAAGTGCTTGTCCTAGGTATGAACAATTTCTAAAACAAGGCAAGTTATTGGCAAACAATTTAAGGATATCAACAGTCTCGTAAATAATACGCAGATTTAACTGTTGATACATTGACCTTGTACAATGTTGTAAGCAAAACAAAAATATACTCTTCAATAAAAGAAACGCATAGTAGAATTTTAGTGATACATTGAACATAAAGATTAATTAGTAAAATGATGCATTGATAAAACAGAAATGTGGTAAACAAAAAGAATACATCTAAATGTCATAATTACTCAACAATTTTAAAATTATGGTCAGTTTAAGGCCATTAAAGATCAATATCTGGTATGCCCCCTGCAGACACAAATGATAGCCACAAACGGCATCTAATGGAAGCAAATGTGTGTAATAAAAACTGTATAGGAATATTCTCTCACTCCAAATGTAGAACTTTGGTCAGCTGTTGCAAAGTCTGGGGATGCGATTGTCTTTGGCAAATCATGTCAATCCATTTTGTCCAATGCTGCTTAATTTGGATTAAATCTAGCGATTTATATGACTGTGGCAGAAACAGGTTGCTGTTGCTTTGCAAGAATTGGAGTGTCAAACGAGCCGTATGTTGCTGTGTATTGTGAGATTGTAATACAGCTCTAGGATGCTGCAAATTTGAAAGGGCATTTGTAGGTAGAGCATGGTTAGAGTACATTTTTCCATCAAAGTCCATTGAATTCGAACCAAATCAATCTTACTTTCTTAAAATACCGTTTTCCATATCATTACACTACCACCAACAACTTTTTAAACGTCCTGGAGGCAGTTATCGGTCTTACATTCATTACAAAGCATTAGCACTCTTAAACTTACAAGAGGCTTTCAAATAAACATTCTGGACTAGTAGCCGAACGAAACTGTTCAGCTGTGATGCTGTGGTCATTATATTACAATCATTTTACTCGAATACATCATATCCATATAAAAATAAAAGGTAAGACAAAACTATCATACATTTTACAGGGCATTGTTCATACTTATGTTTCTTTTTTTTGAAGAGTATATTTGTAAAAGTGTTGATATTTGTCTTTATTTTATTGATTTGGGAAAAACTGTAATTCCATTTTTTAAAGATTCCATATTTGATATACACACTCATTAAACATTAAATGTAGTGACCACAGGCACCTGACGGTACGTATTTTTCTTTTAATAAAAAAATATACCCTTACCTTATGATAAGGTTAGGGTTATTATAAGGTAACGGTATATTTTTTTTTATTAAAAGAAAAATAAGTAACGTCAGGTGCCTGTGGTAGTGACTTAGTATAAAGTTTCTAATACACGGTAGATAATTTTTTTTTTTCAAACTAGATTTAATTTTTATCAGGATGAAAGATTGGAGTGTGTTAGATCACTTACTAGAATTTTTCATATTTTTTTTAAATTCTTTTAATTCCGTAAAGAAAAGAAAGAAAAGGTCACATTTAGTTCAGTTGTCTGCATTTCAAAATTACTCGACACTGAAATATTATTATTATTAAGAAATCCATCGTTTGAAAAGGAGCTGTGAACAAAAAGGTGGATTTCCATATGTGGAGTAAAGCTCATGGTTTGCTATAATGCAGTTTATTTATTATAAAAACAAAGACGACATTCTTTTTTATCGTATTTATCCTCAAACTGGCATCTGATTAGCTGGCACCATGGACAGAATAATTGAAAAAAAAATACATTCCTCAAGCATAACTCTGTTTGGTTTTAAAATAAAAAATTGAATCACAATGCATGAAAGAAAACTAATTATTCCGTTATTGATTGACTGCTTTTCCAGCAAGAAAATAAAATTAATCTTCAGAAATGTCATTTCTAGTGGGTAGAATTCACGATATTTGCCAAGCTGTACAAACCGGGGTATAAAACAACATGAATACATGTATTCATACGAGATACATCAGGGAATCGATTTAGAATGTAACAAAAATTTAAACATTCTACATCAAAACCATTCAAAAATTCTTTTACATATTGTAATCTTCGTCTAATTAAAATAATAATTGCGTGAGTTCCTAACAAGAAATTTGAATCTGATATAGTATTGTTCTTTCTCTAAATTTTCGTTTTCCTTAAAAATCTTTATTGCCCTGATATAGAAATGAAATGTTGATAGACAAGCATTTATTTCTTCCTACCTTAGATAAATATTAACGTAACGATGCAATATTAGTGAATATGATTTTCTTTACCAATTATCCTTAGATTCTCGCTAAGACTATTGAGGGACAAAATGAAAAACATTAGTATCCTTGTGTGTTCAATAATTCAGAAGAGAAACAAAATCGGAAAGATTGTTAGATCAGTATGTACTGGTTCCTGCAAACAGAACTAGAAAGGAAATTTATGGCAACTAACAATTAAACCTTATGACAATTGCAATGACTTCAACTTTTCAATGTTTTTTTCCTACTCTAATTTTTTTTAAGGTTAAATCAGTATGTTTGAATATTTAAAAAAAGATACCTTTAGATTTTGCACGACATTGTAGCTTTCCATATTATGAGCAACGGATATTTCATGTATTGCATTGCTAAATTGAAAAAAAAAGTTCGTCTTAATCAAATTTCCAAATTTTGCCACAAACAAATCATGAAATATTTCATTGATCACTCAATGAGAACATATATATTGATGTGTAGTTTCACTTGATAAATGCAGTCCGTTTTTTTTCTTCATCTGAAACTATTCGTATTAGATTGCAATCTACATGCTTAATAAATTCCACGACCAAACTCCAAAGTATACTTATCATCCACTTAACACATTACTTATTACTAGGATTTCATAAAGCTTTATCGATATCGATAAATACATTGCCAACCTCGGACGTCGATTTTGTTTAACTGAAGATTTGTACTTAAACAAAGAGGGTCAAAAGCACAACAGAAAATCAATGTCGTGCGATAAAAAGTGCAATTATAACCAAATTCAGTTTAGAAAAATAATAATACTTGGAAAATATTTTTAAAAGTTTAAAATTGTGATTTTAGTCTGAAAGAATTCCTTAACTCTATTTTGTACTTAACGGTTCCTTTAATACCGTAGACACAGTTTTTATGAATTACTCGGGAATTTTTTTCCTATACTTTTTACCTCTTCTACATTGTTCTATACAGAGAAAATTGTATTACTTTACA
>PRKT01000190.1:281192-316427 GCA_003671525.1 Saccostrea glomerata
ATTCCCAAGTAACTATAAGCCCTACCTGAACCAAACTTACATGAATGATGCATCTAGGGATGGACACTACCAGACTTGCTTCGGATGCTGGATCTGACCTATATTTCATTCCAAAGTAACTATAAGCCCTACCTGAACCAAACTTGCCTGGATGATGCATCTAGGGATTGACACTACCAGACCTGCTTGGGATGCTGGATCTGACCTATATTTTCATTCCCAAGTAATTATAAGCCCTACCTAAACCAAAATTGCATGGATGATGCATCTAGGGATGGGCACCACCAAACTTGCTTCGGATGCTGAATCTGACCTATATTTTCCAAACAAGCAATTCAGCTGCATCACTATTCTGGATATTCTGATCAAATTTTATACACATACAAATTTTCATGTTGCTTTACTGATATATCCTCGGCGGGGCATTCATGTCCTATGGACATATTTCTAGTTTATTTAGAATGGCATTTAGGGTTATTCCTTTCTAAATATAAAACTTGAATGCATATATTAAAAAGGTGTAGAAAGTTAAAAATGCACATGCAATGTAAAATTATAGATGTGGATCAATATTGAGAATGCTTTCTGTTCTCTAACTTTTGTAGGGATGTATGTATAAGGTTCAAATTGCATATGCACAAACAAATTTAAATCTCACTGTGGCATTTGAAAATTTATCTCCACAATAACCAATATATCCAGTTGTTAATCAGACAAGTTGCCTGTAAGTCGGACCCTCCTACTTTTAATTGATTTTCTACACCAAAAAAAAAAAATTACTAATATGCACTCATATACAGTAACAGAAACTCAGTGTTCATTTGTAGTGACACATATTAAAAAAATTCTTTTGATAGAACATGAAGAAAGTCATGATGGCACAAGTAAAGAACATGCACTTAGGAAGAGACGGAAACAGAAAGCCTGCATGGTAAATTAGATTACCGTATAATCCCTATTAACTGCCCCTGCCCCTTTAAGCGCCCCCTTAGGTCTTTTTCAATTGTCAGGAAATAAGGGCCCCCCTGTACAGTGATAAAAATCAATAAGAATGGTATAACGTATCAAAAAATTGAAGAAAATGAAACTTGTCTATTACCCAATATCTCGGTGGAAAATTAAAAAATTAGCATAATTTGGGTGGATAATTTTCACTTTCGGTAAAGTAAGACATTATTTTAGTGGTTCTTTGTATTTATTTTTTTTTCAAAAGATTTTTTGAACTTAAAATATGACATTAAATATAAAGAGAATACCAAATTACCGCCCCCTTTTTGCCATTTTCTTAGCACCCGGGGCGGTTAATAGGGATTATACGGTAATATAAAGTTTATATTGATCATTCAAAAATTGACACAAGAAAGTACAGATTCAGAAAGGTCACAAGATTTAAAAAAAAAAAAAAAAAAGATTTACAGATTTTAAATAAAAGAATAGAAGAAAAGTTTCTCTTGCATTGTCCAAAAAAAGTTAAACTAATGATGTATTTTAGTTAAGTATTTCATATCTTAATTAGGAGTGTTTGGAGTCTATTGCTCCAAAACCAAAGAGGAGAAAAATGGAGAAAGATCATAAGGTAAGAAAATTTCACAAATTTAAAGCTGCTTGGTCCAAAATTATCTTGAGAAAATACATTAAAAATACACTAGGTGTAATGCGTTATTTACCACTGGGTCTGTGTGAAGTCATAAAACCGCAAAATCAAGAACTGTAAATAGGTAGCAGCTTCATCAAGTCTAATAATAGGACACATAGATAGTCCTCAAGTTTTCAGTCTAATAATAGAACACAGTGATAGTCCTTAAGGTATGAGTCTAATAATAGGACCCAGTGATAGTCCTCAAGATATCAGTCTAATAATAGGACACAGAAATAGTCCTTAAGGTATCAGTCTAATAATAGGACACAGTGACAGTCCTTAAGGTATCAGTCTAATAACGTCTACCAAAATATGTTTTACCTTAAATCCTCAGCACATGTGTGCTTACAGTAAATAGAAAGACAGCACAACTGGTATTCAGATGAACAGGATTTGAATTTTGAAGAGCTTGATTTGGCAGTTTTTAATATAGTATTATACAATTTGTTTTCATTACAGATCACTCATGGCCCTAGTTATGTGGTAAATCTGGAGGGGCTGGGTGTGACCCCAGGCCTGGGTTTCTCCTTCCCCAGCTACAACTTTGGAAACTGTTTCATCATTAAACCTGGCATTCCACCCCAGACAAAAGTACTCACTCTCACCAACAAAGACAAGAAAGAAATCAGGTAACATTAAACCTTATTATTTACTCATGTTACTGTATAATAGAAAGATTACTATTTTGTCATAAATAATTCACCTGGACTTCTTTACAGTGTTGAGTGTCTGTATCCCAATAACGACTACCTGAGGCACACCTTTGAAAGCGGGATCTGTATTCCTCCCGGGAAATCCTATGACATGACTTTTACCTTCTGTCCAAGGGAGGCCAAGAAATATGTGGAAACTATTCAGTTTGAAATCAATGGTTTATTAAAACAGTGTGTGCTGATAATTGGCACAGGAACAGAATTAAAGGTATAGCTGAAATTAGGTTCCCTGCACTTTACAGTGCATTCAATCTGTTGATGCAATAAAAAATTGAACTTACAAAACAAACAGAAAAGTAAGAAAAGGTTGGTTTAAATTGTTCATAATGTAGACCAAATTATGATAGTTTTACCTGATCTTGTGGTTTTCAGGTTGAAGTTGCTGACCCTAAACACAAGATTGTAAACCTGGGAGCCTCTGAAGTTACCAAGAATTCTCCAAAGAAAAAGAAATTTATCCCTATTGTCAACAACAGTCTTGCTCCAGTTACCTTTAACCTGGCCTTGACCCCGGAGACCCCTGCCCTCCAGTCAACAGGTGCCCTGACTATATCCCCTACAAACACCATCACTCTAGAACCGGGCGACATTTGTAAGGTAGAGGTGGCCTTTGCCAGCAATACCAGAATTCCCCAGTTCTCAGAGGAAGTGACCATAGAGTTTGCTGGTCAGTACGAAACCTTGTTTGTTGTGAAGGGTCAGTGTTTGGGTATGGAGATCAGTCTGGACACCACGGCGATTCCATTTCCCACTGTAGTCAAGGGCAGCTCCAGCTCCAGGAAACTTGTCATGAGTAACACAGGGGACATGACAGCCAGGTGAGACACTGTACTCAATTTATCTTAAGTGTCTAAGTTTACATAGAAAAGTTAATATTTAAGTATCATATTTCTCTTAATTGTTGTAATCGAGAGTTTTTTTGCAATTAAATTGTCATGCACCTGATTGATCGACGTACATGTGTTTTCAGATTTAAGTGGGATGTGAAGAAATTCCGTCCTGACTTCTCCATTTACCCAGTAGAGGGCTGCATCACTCCTGGCATGGATGTGACCTATGAGGTCATCTTTGAACCAAAGGAAGCAGTTGCCGACATCAGATACGATGTAAGTCACTTCATATATTAGTGATGGGACATCGGTTAATTTTCATAATCGATCATCGGTTGGAATCGGTTACTGCTTCCGATGCAATTTTACCAATTATAATCGGATGCCATAGTTTTGTATATAAAAAGCAGCCTGTTGCATTTATTTCAAATTATTTCTTTAACATGAATTTATAAAATATGTAATTTATTGTTTTCTTTGTTGTTTTGCTTATTTCACACTTAATTTATACATACAATGTCATGCATGGTTTAAACTTAACTAAAATTTCCACTAGGTTTCCTAAAGTTTCAAATTTAGGAGCTTACAGCTTAATCTACAATCTCTGTGATTTTTGAACCCTTTGAATATATCACTTGGTCAATTAATTAAAGTCTAGATATAAAATACACTTGTGCATTTGTTTAAAATGAAAAGTTCAAATTACTTTGTAAAAATATTTCATCATAGAAAATGAAATTGAATTTAATTAACAATTTTACTATCCTTTATTGCAAGGTTATATTCTTAATCCCCTTTTCCTGGTCATTGGACTATACCATCACATGAATAAGATATTTTTTTAGTTTAAATATTTTTGAAACTTACCTGGAATAAGTAGAAGCCTAATAACACTTCAATTTCATAAGACTGAGTAATTGGGAATAATTTAATTGGATATCTACCACGTATAACCGATACACAGAGGAGTGGAGAAAATTCGGATAAGAAAAAAAGATGATCGTTTTCAAGATTTCACAAATCATGTAGAACTGGTAAATGGATTAGATGTAGGGTATTTACGAACAATAGGACCATGTTACTTTTATTTTTTTAATTGATTGGAAGTTTTAATGACAAAAAACATAGGGAAAAGCGTCTGTTTTCAGTAAGGGGACTGGAATGGTCCTGCAGATTTTTAATTCGCCACGTGGGCGAACAAGTTATAAATATTATGAGCCTACACAAAAATTTACTCGTGGTTCCTAAGCACTTTTGCTTCGTGCAAGTTGGCAAGTATTAAAAGCACATGCCAATTTTCTTTCATTAAGAATAAATATATTTTAAACTAGAAACAAATAATTCTGGAATGCACTTTATTCGAAGTATTAGTATGTTTCCGATGATCGATTATGAAAAATTGTAATCGATCATCGGAATCAGTAGCATTTTTTCGTCGACAATCGATGTTTTCCGATTATCGGTACAACACTATCATATATCAATTGTGAATTCATTATAACTTAAATATTTTGAAAAACAAACTTGTGTACACATGTCAACAAACAGAAGATTATGGACTGAATCTCTAAAACTTGTAGAATCTGAGATGCTTCCTGGAAGATCCTGTTACTAGGAAAATGAGAGTCCATCCTCCAGTAACCATGACCTTAACTGGGGGATGTACAGCACAGCCCACCACAAAAGAAGTTCCCCAGCACTTCACCTGTCCCGTGCGCTCCACAGATACAAAGTGAGTCAGAATAAATGTATACCTCAGTGACCCAGTCTGTCAGATCATTTAAGTCAGCATTATTACATGTATTAAACCTTATTTCAGGAATCTACAAATCACTAACAAGACAAATGCCCTTTGGAACTTGAAGCCAGTTATTGATGCTGAATACTGGAGCGGACCCCTGACCTTTACAGTGGAGCCCCAGACTGTGAACAAGCAGTACCCCATCACCTACTACCCCCTCACCATGACCCAGGAGGGCAAGAAACACACAGTAAGCCACCACTCTGAAACCCATTCTGAAAATGAACACATTTATATAAAAAGCCTTATAACACCCAACGCAACAAGTTGCATGAGGTGTAATGTTTTTAACCCGTCAGTCAGTCAGAGTGTCAGTCAGTCCTGTTTTTTTTTGTCGACGCAACTCCTCTTAAACCGCTGCACAGAATTTCATCAAACTTTGCAGATATTTAGGATACAATGTGTAGATATGCATATTACCAGGAAATTTAGATTCTTTTATTTTTTGTGGGAATTTCCACAGTTTTCAACGTAGATTTTTTGCCATACCTTGAATATAGAGATGAATAGTTTGTCAGCACAACTCTTCTTAAACAGCTGCACAGAGTTTCATCAAACTTTGCAGATATTAAGGATACAATATGTAAATGTGCATATTACCAGGAAATTTTGATTCCTTTTTTTTCCGGGAATTTCTGCACTTTTTAACTAAGCTTTTTGGCTACACCTTGAATATTGAGATGAACAGTTTGTCAGCACAACTCCTCTTAAAGCGCTGCACAGAATTTCATCAAACTTTGCAGATATTTAGGATACAATGTGTAGATGTGCATATTACCAGAAAATTTAGATTCTTTTATTTTTTCCATGATTTTTAGCACTTTGAGTTTTAGGGGAGCATGGGGTATGTGAGCTTGCTCACTTTTTCTTTCATTGTTATATAATTTGTAACCCGGTATTATGAATCCTGATCATTGAGTGTCTCCTTTTGTTTAGGGCACGGTGTTTTTCCCATTGCCTGATGGTACCGGCCTCCTATTTACCGTCAGTGGTACTGCGGAACCACCGAAAATGAATGGGGGACAGAAGATTCTGAATGACATCCCGTGTAAGGTCCCATTTGTAGAGCACCTGCCTGTGGAGAACTGGCTGAAGCGCCCTCAGAGGTAAGGTTGGGTTAGACGGTTAATTATGTTCCCCAAACGAAGTTTGGGAACATATTGTTTTTACTCTGTTTCTTATTATTATGTCGCCCCGAACGAAGTCGGGGACGACATATTGTTATTGTACGCATGTTTTTTTTTATCCAGGCTGTTTCTCGAAGATGGCTGGGACAATCTTCCTGAAACTTTCCTCAAAAGACGATCACTGGTTGTAGTTGTGCAGTGAGGTCGTTCAGTTCCAATATGTCTACCGTTGCCATGAAAACCTGTAAAAAGCGACGAATTTTGTCCGAGAGTGTTCTCTCTGGCCCCTTAAACGTTCGTCATGAAACTTTTCTTATTTTAATGATTAGTATCTGTAGTTGTGCAATTCGCATTTATAATTTTCAAATAATCGATCATTGCCATGGAAACCAGGGGAAAGTTAAAATTCTTTAATTTTGATTTTCTCAATAACTATGCAAGCAATCGTTTTGAAACTTTCAATGTTTATTCCTTGCAATGTGTCAGAGTGATTTCTACTTCTAAAATAATTGTAATGAGTCGCTCACAGTTTCCATAGAAACGAAACAGAAAAAAGGGTTAAGATGTACACATGTGTTCTCCAAGGTCTAGGTCAAAGGGTCAAAGTTCTTTGTATCCAATAAAAGTTCTTTTCACAAGGATTACATATTCTAAATACGAAAGCCCTAGCCTTTACCGTTCAAACGTTATGGCTAAGGTACTATGTTCAGGAAGACCCCCCCCCCCTTTTGAAGCGCACAGCCAGGTAGAACACACAGATATGACATATACACCTTACAAGTATGTTTTAAAAGTTTCATTCATAAAATTCAGTTTCCGTCATGTGATATTTTGCCATCATTCATTCTCCTTCTGTTTTGTCTCTTGAATTTATAATTATTTTAATTTATCTAATATATAAAAAAAAAATAACGACTGTCAGCTGCATTTATTATCATTTCGCATTTTCTTGTACAGGTAAACTTCGGTATCTCTACATCGGATATGTCGACAACCTGGGATATGTCAACGTCCGTTTGCGGTCCCGGCATAATTTACTATATAAATGATTTGCAAAAACTCGGATATGTCGACCTCGGTAATGTCGACTACCCCGCTTATCTCGACGTATTTCACAGTCCCAAGAGCAAAATTTACCTGGTGTATGTCGACATCGGTGCAATTTTCTGCTCTACTTAACCTAATTGTTTGTTAGCTGGTCGCTCGTCACGCACGGACGACTCCGTGTAACTCGACGTTGTCAGAAATTCACACCTTTCACACCCATGTTTTGACTACCTTCTGCCCTAAAAATGTGTTAGTAGAGGAATCCCAAGCCCCTCGGCGTTTTTAATACGTTAATTGTTTAATGTTCAGCTTGGGAAAATATCATGGTAAATCTTCTCAATTCTGCGTAAATGTACAACCGTTTATTTGTGTCAAAATCTAACAGAACTTAAACATTTTGTAAAAAAAAAGGTAACTGAATGACAGTGAAAAATATACACATTGAATTCAATTTAACTTTAAAATTGTGGTAAAAATGGATTCAACATGAATCAGTCAAACTTGCGACGTGCACGACTATTGCATCAGCCGTAATATGGATGCATGTGTAACATCATTAAGTTTGTTAAATGCTTAATTCCATTTAAATTTTGGTTTGAAAATGAAATGAAAATTAACGAAGAATGATTATGAAATAAAAAAAAGAAGTTAAATGAAATAATTTTAAGAAAATATACGCATACTTTTTTTCCGTATCTCGGATGTCGACTTTGTACCGTTCCGGTTTTGAATTTATAAAGCGCATTTCATAACCTGTTCTGACAGAGCTAATGGCACGCGGATCGAATGCTGGATGGAAAACGGCTTTTAGTGAAATGAGAAGATTTCAATAAAAAAGGAAGCATTTCATTTATAACATTTGTGAATAACTTCTTAGATTTTCTAATAAATTTAGAGGGATAGCTGAAACAAAGGACCTACAGTCTAATTGAAGACACGCAGGTACCTGTAGTTACACGTCTGTTCAGTTTAGGTCTTTGGTTTTACTATGCAGTAAAATTAAGGATGTCGAGTCTCAACTCTGATATCTCGACACCCCGGATATCTCGACATTTTCCGACTGTCCCGTCAATGTCGAGATAACAAAGTTTACCTGTATTTCTATTACTTTTATATTATTCATTTCATTAGATATTGCAAGTATAAATTAGAAAATTAGTATGTCATTTCCATAGTTTTTATTCATTCATAAATCCTTGGATCCGCTCCTGCAGGTGCGCAAAGCCTTGATCACCACTGTATACAAAACATTCATCTCGCCGAAAATGTTCATGATTCCGCTAAACTGAGAGAGTTTACACATGATTTATCATCTCATAACAAACATCAGCTCTGTGCAATGCAGAAATGCTCGAATGGAAGGTGGCATGTCAGATTCGTTTTCCGACAGAACCTCTTAAAATGAAAGTGAAAGTAGGGAAAGGATGACTCTTCATAACATTGCAATCTGGCCCCTTTTTAATCACTGATTTTTGCCTTTTCAAATCAGAACATTCACATATTTTAACTAAATTGTACAAGTATGGTATGAATACAAACACTTCAAAATCCTTTTGATAGAGAGACTCTCAATATATACATTATATCAATGAAATAAAATTGCATACATCAGTGCCAAATCTCAACTTCGCCATTGCGACTATTTAGGTCATTGTAATATTTGAATAAGGAGGTGGAGCGTCAATCATGCGTGCGAATAGTGTGAATATATTATCGAGTGTTCGACGTGTATTTAATATAGTTTTTAAATGATATCTTATTAAATAACAAACAATCTTAAACCCCCTCACCTTTTCTTCGGGCTTGGGACCTACAATAATATAATGTAGTAATTTTGGCAGGTTCAGGTTTTGTTTTTACTGCTTAGCTTTTAAACGAGTACCTGGTATATCAATGAAATAATTCTTTTTGAAATTCGTTAAAATTAAATGTAAACACAATGATATGGTGTCTGTAAACATAATGTCTTACAAAAGATGGTATTTTTTAGGACTAGGAAAGTATTTTTAAGATTTAACAGTAACTTAACTTACTCGAAGTATTTCTCAAGGGATAATTATTTTAATTCTAAAGCAATAATAATTTCATTTAAGTTTTTTAACACGTAGAATTGATTATCAATAGCTTACAATTTTGCAAAAAACTAAGTGTTCCAACAAATATATGTATGCGGTTGAATATTGACAGAAAGCCAGGCTAATGCTGATGTTTGATTATGCGTTAATTGGACAAGTGAGAGGAGCATACACGTGCTTTTTCGTGCAATATAAAATTATGTTTAAGAAATACCTGTCCGCAGGCTTTCTTAGAAACAGTTTACATTGACTTTTTACGCAATCTGCAAATAGCACATTTGTTTGACTTTGTGTCGATGTAAAATGCTTTAACTTCAACATTGCCCTCATAAGTCTGAAGCTTCCCCCTATTCATATCGAGGGTGTATTTTCTGCAGATGTGGTCATCCCCCGTCACCTTTCCTCCCGTAATACGCGCTAATTCAGTCCTCCGTACTTCGTTTATCTTTCCCTTGAGGGTTCTTCGATTAGATTTATTTGTGCTCTTTTTACAAACAACACATTTTATACTTTAAGGCATGGTGAATACTAGTTAATGTTTTCCAATTTTAACGGTGTATAATGACGGTTTTTACAGAAAAAAGGACTATAACTTTTAATATCTTCCAGAAGTTTAAGTAAGAGTTCATTTGAAACAGACGCACGTGTATAATATATAAACACAGTAAAAAGCAGAATCAACGATACCTAAAGAGAATTTTTAGTTATGTTTAATAAATATATGTAGTGATTAACCAACAGATGTAGGCTAACCCCCCCCCCCGAAGTAGATCGATAGATACTTACCGAAAGAAAAAACAAACAAATGGAAATGGCAAAAATAACGTTCAATAACAGGTAAATAAAACAATTCAACCTTGCAAATAGATAAATCAAGTATGCACTCCTCCAAAATATATGTATTTTCATATAGAAGGGTTGTCCAAGTATTTTTAGCCGGTGGAATAAGATTTGACAATGGATAGCTCGCAGACACTCTATAGACACTATGTCGAAATGGTGTGCTCAAAGCGTGAAAGTGAATAGATTTACTAGTAAATCACGTGTTCAATGCTTTGTTATTCATGAGGTCAAAGACGGGTTGAACTTTGTAAACAAGGTAGCTTTACTATAGAGACAAGTACCCGTGATTTTGAGGTTTTTGGGAAAATAACACATGAGCGCACGATTGTTTCAATTTCTTTCATGGATGTAAATGATTAGTATTACTTTTTACGTTGTCCATAAAAACGGCAAAATGAAACATCTATGCGCTCATATAAAAAATGGGCTTACAAAATGGGGGTGTGGCCTAAAGTCTATGAGAAATTGATGTAAACAATGTACCCCTGCTATATTAATCAGAAAAATACCGAATTAGAGTTTATGAAAGCAAATTTTTAAATTGAAATTAATAAACTACAATGTTTAATGGAAAGATTGGGGCAAAATTATGTAGAAAATCTGCAAGTTTTATTTTTGTAAATATTTGGGGGGCCAAATGTGGACGTTTAAACGATTCATTCTTTTAGAGTTTTCACTGGCTTCATAATACACAAAATAATTCGGCTGATCTTCTTAATAAATTACACTTGCCAAGCTTTCTTGGTAGGAAAGAAACTGCCAATTAACAAGTATGAGGCTCAGTTCAGTACTTCTGCCCAATTTCTTTTATGCAAGTCTGCAAATTTAGGAACTTGTAATTTTTTCCTGCACTACTTTCTTCTCCTACCGATTCTAAAAATAATTAGTGGGATGTACCCAATTAAGGTCTTCCGTTTCCAACGGAAAGGACTGATACGACTCGCTGGTTGTCCAAGCTTAGCTAATGGACCATTGTTTTAGTAATGATAAAAATGAAAGTCTTGTCCAGTACGGGGCGACATATGCTAGTTAAGGTCTTCCGTCTTCATGGAAGACCTTATAGTGATTCTATTGTTTCTTATTATTATTCTTTTTTTTTAGACAAAATTTTGTGCAGGCGATTTCTCGTAAACTATTCGGTGGATTTCAATGAAAATTTCAGGAATTATAGGTCATTATATGAATTTTATATAAAATTCCGTTTGTTGGAAAATTCGGTACCAGTGCCAAGTTATGGGCAATTTCCTGATTTTAAAATGCAATTTTGTCTTGGAGTGTTCTCAAAAATGGCTAAAGATATTAACTGGAGACTTATTAGAGATGATAGACCATGAGTTATAGATGTGCAATTTTGCCTTTGTTTGCGTCGTCAGTACTTCCGGTCGCTACAGGAAGTGAATTCAAAATATGCACTTTTTCAACTTTTTTTGTTTTTCAATATTTTTCTTTGATATAATTAATGTTAATGGAGACCCTACTGGAAAGGCCTAATATATATTTTTTTTTAGAATTGATCAATCCACACACTAGATATTCATATTTAAAAATCTGAAGCGTGTCCAAGATGGCGGGGCGTCTCCGTGAACTCCAACATTAAGCAAGTCGGGTTCTAGAAGGTCAGCTGAGCGTTTAGATGAATGAAACTTCTACCAAAAAGATTTATGACATGTAAAGGATTCTTTAGATTGCTACATCGCAGTTACGTTGCATTGAGTATTTTTTTAATATGTACGTGTTTTCCTCAAACGTCTATTGAAATTGCTTTTGTCTGCATCTCGAAGTAGAATACAACATGACAACAAGTGGAAATATGATGACAACAATCTTTTGTTTTGCACCAAGGAAAACTTATCCTAAACCATGGTTATAAGTAATAGCTTTTCAAGAAACTTGCCTGACTTAATATTCACTATGTTTCTGAAGTATTACTTGACTGTTTATTTTTCCACACAGGCTTGTGACATATAAAATGAATAGAAAAGACAAAAAAAAGAAAAAAATTTTTTTTAAAAGATTGTTTATTAAAGGTTATACCAGGTATAAATATTCTTGTAATAAATGCAAGTTACTGAACATAAATAGTATCACATTCCTTGACCGTCGGAGGGCGAGTGTTTTTTTTTTTCAGTGAAACATTCCAGTCTTTTCATGAACTCATTCATGAAATTTTTTTTAATGAAGTCATCTCCACCTTGGGGGAAAACAGGATACAAATTTCGTGGAAAACACTTTAGTGTTACTTGGCCGTAAACGATATTTTATTTGTATAATGTGATAATTAAAATATACTTTCTAACGCTCGAATTTCCGATTATAAGAACATACATTTCTAATTTTCATTGAAGCTATCAACTCCATCAAATAAATCAAATATTTCAAAGGAATAGCGTTAAGAACTACTTGTGATGTTTTGCATGAAATAATGTATCGTGACCCGACTTAAGTAGTAGACAAATGGTGACAAGAGTGTAGAAATATATAACATTGGCATGCCTGTTTATGTAGTTGCATGGTATAAAAAGTTGAATACATATCGAAAAAGGAAAGAAAACAGTATCATCTGTTCTTCACTAATAGATTATCTACCTAAGAGTTACTGTTAAAACTCAAGTAACAGATTCCGATGTGATCATCTTTAGGAAAGTTTAGCAAGCTGGCTGTCATTTTACAATTCCAAACTGAAAAAAATGTTATGTATGTTGGGATCAAAATAAGCAATCTCGCAATATTCGAATGTTAAATTTGAACCAGGTTCCCAAACGTGTAATGGGTACCGCAATGGATTTTCACGTTGGCGATCCGGGTTCAGTCCCCCGTGTGTCCGATTTTTAAAATCACTTTTTCCAGTTTGATTTTACGGTTTTTTTTCTAAATCGGACGGAAGACCTCTCATTTCTCGTTGCGCAACGAGATCGTTTCTAGTTATTATTCTTTTTTTTTCTTATTTCTTTTCTGGTACTTTTTTGTCCGCGAGTGTTCTCAGAAACTGTTCACCCAACTGAGCTAAAACCTTTTTAGGGTTAATAGGTGTGTAGTGTAGGTGTGCGGAACGAAGGTCATTTTGCGCGCATACGCCTGCACGTGCGTGCCATGAAATGAGTGAATTGACTGATATACTTAATATAGCTATAACTTTAACATTTTTTGATGAAATGCTTTGAAACTCATTACATAAGGATATAATAAAAGTGTTAATAATATGACACTGTCAAATTAGCATGAACTCACGCGCATGCACATGCGCCTTCCTCTGATTGGCTGAAACAAAAATCTCAATATCTCTTTTGTTTTCCGACGAAATGCTTTTAACATTGTCATGAATTAAAATATCCTACAATATAATATGGAAGAAATTTAATGAAATCACGCACATGCACGTGCGCTGCAATCTGATTGGCTGAAACTTTAAATGGCTATATCTACTTTATTTTTTGACGAAATGCTTTGAAATTTAAAACATAGTCATGCATTAGGATATCCTGCAGTATGACATACAAAAAAATTTCAAGAAATCACGCGCATGCACGTGTGCTGCAATCTGATTGGCTGAAAATTTAAATGGCCATATCTCCTTTGATTTTGGATGAAATGCTTTGAAATTTAAATCATAGTTATGCATTAGGATATTCTATAATATGATTAGAAAAAAGTTTTTGAAATCGCGTGGATGCACGTGTGCTGCAATCTGATTGGCTGAAACTTGAAATGGCTATAATTCCCTTGGTTTTCAACCAAACAGGATTGGATTTAGAACATAGATAGATATAAGGGCCTCCTACAAGAGGGTGTGGTCATCATGCATGTGCGTGCATTTGGAACAAGTGAAATTGATAATACACTTGAATGAGTGATTTTTAATTCTTTTGGACTAAATGCCTTCATATAAAGTATATTTTAATATATAGAAAGTGTAGACAAGATTATATGATCATTATGCACGTGCATTCACATGGGCACGCGTGCAATGTTAAAATTTGAATATAATTGGTATCCTTTTGGGAAAACGTTGTTCAAGTCAAAAATGCACAGATGTTGTCTTATTTAATAAGGCTTACAGGGAATATGGCACCAAAAGGGAGTTGGGGAGCGTTTGGGGAACATCTGTAATGGTTCCCGTTACAATTAGTACTAGTTACTGCTGTTTTTGTGATGTGGCATTATGTTTTACAGGGAGTATCAATGTTATGTAAATGATGCTATAAATTGTCTGTAATTTTTAGGTTCTCTGTGAAGTGGGAAGTCTTGAGACAGGACACCAGACAAGACACTTCTACTGACATCAAGGGCATGAGCTTTATTGATGTGCCAGCCAATGGAAAAAAAGATTACAAGCTCAATGTATTCGCCTACAAAGAAACAACCTTACCTCTAAAGGTACAATAAAAATAAATCCTATAGCTGATTTTATTCTTTATCCAGGAAGAATCAGTTTGAAGTCAGTAAAAGTAAACGCCTGTAAAAGTAAATGTGTTGCACATTTAAAATGATGATACTTGATCTATTATTACATTCTTACACTGTCACTGCTTTATAATTGAAGGTTGTCTTTACCAATGATGAAACTGGAGAATACCAGTGGTATGAACTTAAGTACAAGTTCATCAAAGGTGGAACCATTGAAACCATAGAACTGACCACACCAGTCAGACAGAGTGCATTTAAAAAGATCAAACTGGAGAACACGACCAAACAGGCCACCACATTCAACATCCAGAACACCATTCCGGAGATTCTAATGCCTAACACCTTTTCTGTTCCTCCACAGTCCACGGTAAGATCTAGGTTGCAATTAGACTGGCAGATTGAATTACTCATAATGAATGATTATTCTAATAAGTCTTCAAAAACAAAGCTTAATGTAAGATACCACATAAAGAAGTAATTCTGTAGGGATATTTGTGTAAATGGAATACCATGGATGGACTTTAAGTAACATTATTGTTTTTTCTCTAGTATGAGTGTACCATTCAGTACCAGCCCCTGAAGGTGGGAGAGTCTTTACAGAAGATTGAGATGGTGTCCAATGACCTTGGAAGCTATGTTTATGAGCTGAAGCTCAAGGCTACCCCAGCCAGACCTGAGAAAGCCCACTACTTCAGAGCTGGTCTGGGCCAAAGTCACATCCAGGTCGCCAAGTATCCAAAACTCCAGACAGATAAGGGAAACTGTTCAGGGATCCAAGCAGGTCAAGGAAACTGTCAAGTCGATACAGTTCAGCGGAACTGTGCAGGAGTCGATACAGTTCAATGGAACTGTGCAGGAGTCCATACAGTTCAGCGGAACTGTGCAGGAGTCAATAGAGTTCAGTGGAACTGCCTAGGAGTCGATACAGTTCAGGGGAACGGTCCAGGAGTCGATACAGTTCAGCAGAACTGTCTAGGAGTCGATACAGTTCAGGGGAACGGTCCAGGAGTCGATACAGTTCAGTGGAACTATGCAGGAGTCGATACAGTTCAGGGGAACTGTCCAGGAGTCGATACAGTTCAGGGGAACGGTCCAGGAGTCGATACAGTTCAGTGGAACTGCCAAGGAGTCGATACAGTTCAGTGGAACTGCCTAGGAGTCGATACAGTTCAGCGGAACTGTGCAGGAGTCGATGCAGTTCAGCGGAACTGTGCAGGAGTTGATGCAGTTCAGCAGAACTGTCCAGGAGTTGATACAGTTCAAGGGAACGGTCCAGGAGTCGATACAGTTCAGCGGAAATGTGAAGGAGTTGATACAGTTCAGCAGAACTGTGCAGGAGTCGATACAGTTCAGCCGAACTGTGCAGGAGTCGATACAGTCCAGGGGAACTATCCAGGAGTAGATAAGGTTCAGCAGAACTGTGTAGGAGTCGATACATTTCAAGGGAACAGTCCAGGAGTCGATACAGTTCCGCAAAACTGTCTAGGAGTTGATACAGCTCAGCTGAAGGGTCCAGGAGTTGATACAAGTCAGGGGAATGGTCCAGTCATCAATACAAGTCAGGAGATCAGTCCAGGAGTCAATACAGTTCAGCAGAACTGTCCAGTTTATACAAGTCGAGGAAACGATCCAGGAGTCTATACAGTCCAGGGGAACTGTCCAGGAGTCGATACAGTTCAGGGGAACGGTCCAGGAGTCGATAAAGTTCAGTGGAACTGCCTAGGAAGTGATACAGTTCAGGGAAACGGTCAAGGAGTCGATACAGTTCAGCGGAAATGTGCAGGAGTCGATGCAGTTCAGCTGAACTATGCAGGAGTCGATGCAGTTCAGCAGAACTGTCCAGGAGTTGATACAAGTCGAGGAAAAGATCCAGGAGTCGAAACAGTCCAGGGGAACTGTCCAGGAGTCGAAACAGTTCAGTGGAACTGCCTGGGAGTTGATACAGTTCAGGGGAAAGGTCAAGGAGTCGTTACAGTTCAGCGGAAATGTGAAGGAGTTGAAACAAGTGAGGGGAACTGTGCAGGAGTCGATACCTTTCAGCAGGACTGTCTAGGAGTCGATACAGTTCAGGGGAACGGTTCAGGAGTCGATACAGTTCAGCGGAAATGTGAAGACGTCGATACAGTTCAGTGGAACTGTGCAGGAGTCGATACAGTCCAGGGGAACTATCCAGGAGTCAATAGAGTTCAGTGGAACTGCCTAGGAGTCGATACAGTTCAGGGGAACGGTCCAGGAGTCGAAACAAGTGAAGGGAACTGTGCAGGAGTCGATACCTTTCAGCAGGACTGTCTAGGAGTTGATACAGCTCAGCTGAAGGGTCCAGGAGTCGATACAGTTCAGCGGAAATGTGAAGACGTCGATACAGTCCAGGGGAACTGTGCAGGAGTCGATACAGTCCAGGGGAACTATCCAGGAGTCAATAGAGTTCAGTGGAACTGCCTAGGAGTCGATATAGTTCAGGGGAATGGTCCAGGAGTTGATAAAGTTCAGCGGAACTGTGCAGGAGTCGATGCAGTTCAGCAGAACTGTCTAGGAGTTGATACAGTTCAGGGGAACGGTCCAGGAGTCGATACAGTTCAGCGGAAATGTGAAGGTGTGGATACAGTTCAGCAGAACTGTGCAGGAGTCTATACAGCCCAGGGGAACTATCCAGTAGTCGATACAGTTCAGTGGAACTGCCTAGGAGTGGATACAGTTCAGGGGAACAGTCCAGGAGTCGATACGCTTCAGCGGAACTGTGCAGGAGTCAATACAGTTCAGCGGAATAGTGCAGGAGTCGATGCAGTTCAGCGGAACTGTGCAGGAGTTGATGCAGTTCAACAGAACTGTCCAGGAGTTGATACAAGTCGAGGAAACAATCCAGGAGTCTATACAGTCCAGGGGAACGGTCCAGGAGTCAATACAGTCCAGGGGAACTGTCCAGGAGTCGATACATTTCAAGGGAACAGACCAGGAGTCGATACAGTTCCGCAGAAATGTCTAGGAGTTGATACAGCTCAGCTGAAGGGTCCAGGAGTTGATACAAGTCAGGGGAATGGTCCAGTCGTCAATACAAGTCAGCAGAACAGTCCAGGAGTCAATACAGTTCAGCAGAACTGTCCAGGAGTTGATACAAGTCGAGGAAACGATCCAGGAGTCTATACAGTCCAGGGGAACTGTCCAGGAGTCAATACAGTCCAGGGTAACTGTCCAGGAGTCGATACAGTTCAGGGGAACGGTCCAGGAGTCGATACAGTTCAGTGGAAATGTGCAAGAGGCGATGCAGTTCAGCTGAACTATGCAGGAGTCAATGCAGTTCAGCAGAACTGTCCAGGAGTTAATACAAGTCGACGAAAAGATCCAGGAGTATATACAGTCCAGGGGAACTGTCCAGGAGTTGATACAGTCCAGGGGAACTGTCCAGGAGTTGATACAGTTCAGGGGAACGGTCCAGGAGTCGATGCAGTTCAGCGGAACTGCCTAGGAGTTGATACAGTTCAGGGGAACAGTCAAGGAGTCTATACAGTTCAGCGGAAATGTGAAGGAGTCGAAACAAGTGAGGGGAACTGTGCAGGAGTCGATACCTTTCAGCAGGACTGTCTAGGAGTCGATACAGTTCAGCGGAAATGTGAAGACGTCGATACAGTTCAGTGGAACTGTGCAGAAGTCGATACAGTCCAGGGGAACTATCCAGGAGTCAATAGAGTTCAGTGGAACTGCCTAGGAGTCGATATAGTTCAGGGGAACGGTCCAGGAGTTGATAGAGTTCAGCGGAACTGTGCAGGAGTCGATGCAGTTCAGCAGAACTGTCTTGGAGTTGATACAGTTCAGGGGAACGGTCCAGGAGTCGATACAGTTCAGCGGAAATGTGAAGGAGTGGATACAGTTCAGCAAAACTGTGCAGGAGTCGATACAGTTCAGCGGAACTGTGCAGGAGTCGATACAGTCCAGGGGAACTATCCAGTAGTCGATACAGTTCAGTGGAACTGCCTAGGAGTCGATACAGTTCAGGGGAACAGTCCAGGAGTCGATACAGTTCAGGGGAACAGTCCAGGAGTCGATACAGTTCAGCGGAACTGTGCAGGAGTCAATACAGTTCAGCGGAATTGTGCAGGAGTCGATGCAGTTCAGCAGAACTGTGCAGGAGTTGATTCAGTTCAGCAGAACTGTCCAGGAGTTGATACAAGTCGAGGAAACAATCCAGGAGTCTCTACAGTCCAGGGGAACTGTCCAGGAGTCGATACATTTCAAGGGAACAGACCAGGAGTCGATACAGTTCCTCAAAACTGTCTAGGAGTTGATACAGTGCAGAAGAAGGGTCCAGGAGTCGATACAATTCAGAGGAATGGTCCAGGAGTTGATACAAGTCAGAGGAATGGTCCAGGAGTTGATACAAGTCAGGGGAACTGTCCAGGAATAGATAAGGTTCAGCAGAACTGTGTAGGAGTCGATACATTTCAAGGGAACAGACCAGGAGTCGATACAGTTCCGCAGAACTGTCTAGGAGTTGTTACAGCTCAGCTGAAGGGTCCAGGAGTCGATACAAGTCAGGGGAATGGTCCAGTGGTCAATACAAGTCAGGAGAACAGTCCAGGAGTCAATACAGTTCAGCAGAACTGTCCAGGAGTTGATACAAGTCAAGGAAACGATCCAGGAGTCTATACAGTCCAGGGGAACTGTCCAGGAGTCGATACAGTCCACAGGAACTGTCCAGGAGTCGATATACTCCAGGGGAATGGTCCAGGAGTCGATACAGTTCAGGGGAACTGCCAAGTTGATACAGTTCAGGGGAACGGTCCAGGAGTCAATACAGTTCAGCGGAAATGTGCAGGAGGCGATGCAGTTCAGCTGAACTATGCAGGAGTCGATGCAGTTCAGCAGAACTGTCCAGGAGTTAATACAAGTCGACGAAAAGATCCAGGAGTATATACAGTCCAGGGGAACTGTCCAGGAGTCGATACAGTCCAGGGGAACTGTCCAGGAGTTGATACAGTTCAGGGGAACGGTCCAGGAGTCGATGCAGTTCAGCGGAACTGCCTAGGAGTTGATACAGTTCAGGGGAACAGTCAAGGAGTCTATACAGTTCAGCGGAAATGTGAAGGAGTCGAAACAAGTGAGGGGAACTGTGCAGGAGTCGATACCTTTCAGCAGGACTGTCTAGGAGTCGATACAGTTCAGCGGAAATGTGAAGACGTCGATACAGTTCAGTGGAACTGTGCAGAAGTCGATACAGTCCAGGGGAACTATCCAGGAGTCAATAGAGTTCAGTGGAACTGCCTAGGAGTCGATATAGTTCAGGGGAACGGTCCAGGAGTTGATAGAGTTCAGCGGAACTGTGCAGGAGTCGATGCAGTTCAGCAGAACTGTCTTGGAGTTGATACAGTTCAGGGGAACGGTCCAGGAGTCGATACAGTTCAGCGGAAATGTGAAGGAGTGGATACAGTTCAGCAAAACTGTGCAGGAGTCGATACAGTTCAGCGGAACTGTGCAGGAGTCGATACAGTCCAGGGGAACTATCCAGTAGTCGATACAGTTCAGTGGAACTGCCTAGGAGTCGATACAGTTCAGGGGAACAGTCCAGGAGTCGATACAGTTCAGGGGAACAGTCCAGGAGTCGATACAGTTCAGCGGAACTGTGCAGGAGTCAATACAGTTCAGCGGAATTGTGCAGGAGTCGATGCAGTTCAGCAGAACTGTGCAGGAGTTGATTCAGTTCAGCAGAACTGTCCAGGAGTTGATACAAGTCGAGGAAACAATCCAGGAGTCTCTACAGTCCAGGGGAACTGTCCAGGAGTCGATACATTTCAAGGGAACAGACCAGGAGTCGATACAGTTCCTCAAAACTGTCTAGGAGTTGATACAGTGCAGAAGAAGGGTCCAGGAGTCGATACAATTCAGAGGAATGGTCCAGGAGTTGATACAAGTCAGAGGAATGGTCCAGGAGTTGATACAAGTCAGGGGAACTGTCCAGGAATAGATAAGGTTCAGCAGAACTGTGTAGGAGTCGATACATTTCAAGGGAACAGACCAGGAGTCGATACAGTTCCGCAGAACTGTCTAGGAGTTGTTACAGCTCAGCTGAAGGGTCCAGGAGTCGATACAAGTCAGGGGAATGGTCCAGTGGTCAATACAAGTCAGGAGAACAGTCCAGGAGTCAATACAGTTCAGCAGAACTGTCCAGGAGTTGATACAAGTCAAGGAAACGATCCAGGAGTCTATACAGTCCAGGGGAACTGTCCAGGAGTCGATACAGTCCACAGGAACTGTCCAGGAGTCGATATACTCCAGGGGAATGGTCCAGGAGTCGATACAGTTCAGGGGAACTGCCAAGTTGATACAGTTCAGGGGAACGGTCCAGGAGTCAATACAGTTCAGCGGAAATGTGCAGGAGGCGATGCAGTTCAGCTGAACTATGCAGGAGTCGATGCAGTTCAGCAGAACTGTCCAGGAGTTAATACAAGTCGACGAAAAGATCCAGGAGTATATACAGTCCAGGGGAACTGTCCAGGAGTCGATACAGTCCAGGGGAACTGTCCAGGAGTTGATACAGTTCAGGGGAACGGTTCAGGAGTCGATGCAGTTCAGCGGAACTGCCTAGGAGTTGATACAGTTCAGGGTAACGGTCAAGGAGTCTATACAGTTCAGCGGAAATGTGAAGGAGTCGAAACAAGTGAGGGGAACTGTGCAGGAGTCGATACCTTTCAGCAGGACTGTCTAGGAGTCGATACAGTTCAGGGGAATGGTCCAGGAGTCGATACAGTTCAGCGGAAATGTGAAGACGTCGATACAGTTCAGTGGAACTGTGCAGGAGTCGATACAGTCCAGGGGAACTATCCAGGAGTCAATAAAGTTCAGTGGAACTGCCTAGGAGTCTATATAGTTCAGGGGAATGGTCCAGGAGTTGATAAAGTTCAGCGGAACTGTGCAGGAGTTGATACAGTTCAGTGGAACTGTCCAGAAATGGATACAAGTCAGGAGAACTGTCCAGGAGTTGATACTATTCAGGGGAACGGTCCAGGAGTCTATACAGTTCAGGGGAACTGTATAGTGAGTGATGTGGACTGTCTTGGATTTGACATACATCAGCAGTTGAACTGCTATAATGACTTTGATTTTGAGGAACTTGATGATATAAATGATCCTGACTATATTGTAGAGACTGAAGATGAAAGTGACTGTGACTCGATGACCGTTGTTGATGATGAATGTGACAGTGACTCGATGACCAATGTGGAAGAAGATTCAAAATCAAAGAATCATGGATTGAAAAGGAAAAAAATCACAGCAGATAATGGACCTTTAAGTATAGTCAACTTACCAAACAAAACTGTACAAAACTGTGCCACAGGATTAGAAAAGAACTGTTTTTCATCAGATGATCCAGATTTAAACTTAAATGATCAACCAAGCAAGAGAGGGTTTGATGATATATCTATATGTGATAAGAATACTACATCAGAAGATAGAGTTTTAGATTATGACAACCCACCGTGCAAAAGAAAACTTGATGTAAAGGACTGTATTTTTGACAAAAAGTTCCCAAAAGTTTTTATAAAGGGATTAAAAGACGAGAATGCAAAATCCAAACACAACAGAGTGTATGACTGTGTCCATGCCTGTTTGTACTGTGAGAAATTATTTACAAATATACAGAGTCACCTGGAACGTAGGCATGGAAACCAAAAGAAGATCAAGGAAATAAAGGAACTCAAGGATCTAAAAGTGAAAGAAACTAATCCAGAAAAAATCAAGGATTTGGAGAAAAGACTAAATTCGGAATTGAAACTCCTTAGAAACTTAGGAGATCACCACCATAATATGAAGGTTATCCAACATAAAGAGGGTGAGCTCCTCCTGCCAAGAAGAAGAAGACAGGATGCCTTTAACCTGGACGAGTATGGACCGTGTCCCCAGTGTAAAGAGTGGATGGTACTCAATACATCTATAAGCAGTCATCAGAAAACATGTGCTGTAAAAATCTCAAACTACCACAAAGGATCTACGATCATACAGATAGGAATACTAACAGGAAAAGTGAAGACTTCAGGATCGAAAAGAATTGAAAAAGAAGTATTTCCGTCAATGAAAAGAGACAATATTGCAGAGATTTGTATGTCAGAGCCACTTATTCTTGCTTTAGGAGATGTTTGGTTCATGAAAAATATTGACAACAAAAGAAAACGAAAATACTACGCAAGTTTCCACATGAGACTTGCAGCACGCCTTCTTCTGGCATTTAGAAATTCTGTGCAAAAAAAGGACATTTCAGTGAGTGAAATGTTGTGTCCAGAAAACTTCGACAAAGTGACTGAAATTGCACTGCAGATTTGCAATGATGAGGAGCATGATGAGGAGCATGATGATGAACTCCAGCATCCAAGCACTGCAATTAAATCGGGGTTTGATCTTATGAGGATGGCTTCATCTAAAGTAGGAATCTCGATTAAAACAAGTAACGAGAGAATGAAGAAAGAGGGAGAAGACTTTATGTATCTTATGAGGAAGGAGTGGGGATTCAAAGTAAACAAAATTGCTAGATCTACTTTGTCGGAGAGAACATTTAACCGAAAAAAAGAGCTTCCTCACCCCGAAGACATTATGACGTTATCATCTTACTTAGTGGAAAACTTGGCATCTCTAAATCTGACTCGCACTGCTGTGAATGGTTTAACATTCCGACGCATTGTGATGGTGGTGGAAGCACGCCTCCTGTTATACAATCGTAGGAGACCGGGAGAACTAGAAGCTCTGAGGTAAGACAAGTTTCAATCTCTTGGTTAAAAATAAGGCTTTTAAGAGCATTGTATGTTACTGTGTCGAAAAAGGTTTAAGACGTTTTTTTTTTTTAGCCTTCAGTGTTACAGAAACCGTTCTAAGGGAGTTAGTGAAACAGATCTCTCTCTGAGAGAACAGCTAAGCAAATTTGAGAAAGAAATGCTGGAAAATCAGGAATTAATTGAAATACGTGGGAAGGTAAGCTTCATCCTAGAGACAATACATTTGCTTCTTATTAATACAGTAGCATATATGTAATTAGTATCGCAGCTTGTGGGGCATGATTGAAAAGAAACTTTAGTACTTAGAATAGTTTTGCTCACATTTTATTAAAGTGTTGTAATAAGTCAAACCCAATTCATTTCCAAAGTTATTGTTGAATTTTTTCTCAAGGTATCCTGTATTTTAAATGATACAAATTCAATTGTATGTGCCAGTTATCAATTGGAAACAAAAAAAATTAGTTAATTTTGATTGATGTATTAACATTTGATGAGGTAAGGCCAAATTTAACTTTACATTTTGGTGAGTGGTGAGCTGCGTGGTTGTATACATTCAAAAAGTACAAAAGATGTTTTTGTTTCGGGATGGGGGGGGGGTAAATTTTATCATTTTAAGGAATTTAAGAAATGGGAAGTATTTTTAATGAACTTTATAGGTTTTAATTCATTGTGTCTTTGACCGTATTAGGTGTTACTTCAAACTTTTAACGAGCAGTTTTATTGAGATGTTGCTCAGTTTTCATTGATATGGTAAATAGTTGCTCAGTTTTCATTGATATTTATGTCTCCCCTTCCGGAGGGGAGACATATTGTTTTTGTCAATTTTCTTCTTCTTCTTCTTATTAATTCTTTCTTATTGAGGTCTTCCGTCTTCACGGAAGACCTTATAGTGATTCTACTGTTTCTTATTATTATTAAGGTCTTCCGTCTTAACGGAAGACCTTTTAGTGATTCTATTGTTTCTTATTATTATTATTATTAGGTCTTTCCACCTTTCTGTGGAAAGACCTCTTGAAATTCTTCTGTTTATTAGGTCTTTCCACCTTTCTGTGGAAAGACCTCTTGAAATGCTTCTGTTTTTTATTTTATTTCTCACCTTATGTTTTGACACCGTAAGACTTATCGAAAAACTTTATAGTTCATGATACTGGATATTTAAAGTTATTCCGAAAAATGACCCCCCATATTTTAACTTAGACCCCTTACGCAGTTATTGGCCCTTTCACCGTTAAGCTTGTTATCGCTACTCCTCAGAAACCGTAAACCGTAGAGATATAAAACCTTCACCATTGTCTTCAACTAATTTAGGAGACTTTTCAATCTATTCATTGTGAAAGTTTTCTTTGACTCCTTCAATGAGTAACTGCCCCTTAAAGTTTATAAAGTTTACAAAAAATTAAAAATTTTCAAAACGAAAAGTCGTAGAGACATGAAACCAACTGCATTACATTCAATGACCTTTTACCTTCAAATTCATTTCAAGGTCAAAAGTCAAGGTCATTCCAAATATGAGAAATAAATTTCTCTTAATAGCTTTTATGTCCTTAAACATATACGATCTATCTTATGTCTTTGATATGTACTTTTGAAACTCTTTAGAAGATATAAATCTTGGCCCCTAAGATTGACCCTTTGAAAAGTTGTTGCCCCTTGTGCTAAAAACCCTTGTTATCGCTACTCCTTTGAAACCGTAAACCGTAAAGGTATGAAACCTTCACCAATGGCTTTGCCAAATTATGGGGACTCTTCAATCTATTCATTGCAAAAGCATTCGGTGACCCCTTCAATGAGTTATTGCCCCTGAAACTTTTTGAATATTACAATTAATTAAAAATTTTCACAACGACAAGTCGTAGAGACATGGGACCAACTGCATTAGATTTAGTGACCTTTGACCTTCAAATTTATGCAAAGGTCAAAGGTCAAGGTCACTCAAAAATTGAGAAATCAAGCTCTTTTTATATCTCTTTTGTCTTTTAACATACACAATCAGTCTTTGCATTTTTAATATGTTCTCTTAAATCTATTTCAAAGATTTCATTCTTGTCCCCGAAAATTGACCCTATTGAAAGTTATTGCCCCTTATGCGAAAAACCTTGTTATCGCTACTACTTCAAAACCGTAGACCGTAGAGACACCAAACCTTCTCTAATGTGTTAAGGGTCTTTAGGCCTAACTTCATTGTAAAAATGCAAAAGGATCTGATGACCCCTTATATGAGTTATTGCACTTTAACTTCTTTGTACTTAATATAAAACCTTATAACTTGAAAACTATAAGTGGTAAAAGCATGGGGTCAATTGCATTGTGCCTTTAACCTTTGACCTTGAAAATTTTTTCAAGGTCAAAGGTCAAGGTCATTTCAATTTTTTTAAATTTTAATTTTTTCTATCGGTTAAGACAGTTTTGGTTTTTTTATTCATGGAATTTAATTTTAAGGAATCAAATAAACAAAATTGAAAACATCAAAGAAGGTGGAAAGACCTCTTATTGTTCTGTGAACAATAAGTCTCCTAGTTATTATTATTATTATTTTTCCGTTATCGAAAACTGAACCGAAAGACTTATCGAAGAACTTCACAGTTCATGATACTCGCCATTAAAAGTTATTTTAAAAAAATACCCAACGCATATGACCTATGACCCCTTTCGGAGTTCTTGCCCCTTGTATTTAATTATTTGTTATCGCTACTCCTTCAAAACCGTAAACCGTAGAAATATGAAACCTTCACTAAAGTCTTTGACTAATTTAGTAGACTCTTCAATTTAACATTGCGAAAGTATTCGTAAACCCCTTCAATGAGTTATTGCCCCTGAAACTTTCTGAATTTTACAAATAATTAAAAATTTTCAAAACGAGAAGTGATAGAGACATGGGACCAACTGCATAAGATTCATTGACCTTTGATCTAAAATTTCATGCAAAGGTCAAAGGTCAAGGTCATTCAGAAAATGAGAAATTAAGCTTTTTATATATCTCTTTTGTCTTTCAATCTATACTTAATGTCTTTGCAGCATTAATATGTTCTCTTAAAACACTTTCAAATATTTTATTCTTGACCCCAAAGATTAACCCTTTCAAAAGTTATTGCCCCTTGTGCAAAAAACCTTGTTATCGCTACTCCTCCGAAACTATAGACCGTATAGACACAAAACCTTCACTAATGTCTTAAGGGTTTTAAGGCATAACTTCACTATATAAGTGAAAAAGGATCTGATGAACACTTATATGAGTTATTGCCCTTTAACTTCTTTGTACTTCCTATTTAACCTTATAACTTGAAAACTATAAGTCATAGAAGCATGGGGTCAATTGCATTGTGACCCTTGACCTTGAATATTTTTTCAAGGTCAAAGGTCAAGGTCATTTCATTTTTTTTTTTTTTTTTTTTTTTTTTTTTTTTAATTTTTGCTATCCTTTAAAACAATTTTGGTTTCTTATTCATGGAATTAAATTTTAAAACAAAATTGATATTCAAAGAAGGTGGAAAGACCTCTTATTGTTCTTTGAACAATAAGTCTCCTAGTTCTAATTATTATTGTTCTTTTTTTTGACAAAATTTTGTGCAGGCGATTTCTCGAGAACTATTCAGCGGTTTTCAACGAAACTTTCACAGAATATGTGTTATAATATGAAGTTGTTACTTTTGAAGAAAAATTTGGAAGATACAATTCCGGTTCCAAGTTATGGCCAATTTCCTGATTTTAAAATGCAATTTTGTCGCCCCTTTTTATCGAAAATGGCTGAGTAAATGAACTGGAGACTAATTGGAGATGATAGATGATGACTTTGTGGTTTGCGGAATCCTCTTTTTGTGCGTCGTCAGTACGTCCGGTTTGTACCGGAAGGGTATTTAAAAAATACAATTTTCCAACTTTTTTGTTATTCAATATTTTTTTGTGATGTTAATAATTTAAATAGAGACTCATTTGCGAAAGAGTTATATGTAATTTGTTTTAGAATCGAAAAAGCCAATCTAGAGATATTTGCATTTTAAAATTTGAAGCGGTGTTTTCAATGGCCGAATGGTTAACGCGTTGGATTGTCACGCGAGCGACCCTGGTTCGCTCCCCCCAATGTCCGATTTTATTTTATCACTTTTTCTGCTAGATTTTTTGCATTTTATTTCAGAATGGGACGGAAGACCTCTCATTGCTCGCAACGAGATCGTTCTAGTTATCATTATTATTATTATTCTTTTTTTTGACAAAATTTTGTGCAGGCGATTTCTCGAAAGCTATTCGGCGGTTTTCAATGAAACTTACACACAATATGTGTTATGATATGAAGTTGTTACATCCGAAGCAAAATTTGGAAAAATCTCTTCCGGTGCCAAGTTATGGACCATTTCCTGATTTTTAAATGCAATTTTGTCGCCCCTTTTTGTCAAAAATGGCTAAAGATATCAACTGGAGACTTATTGGAGACGAAAGCTTGTGACTTTCGGGTTTGCAGAATCATCTTTTTGTGCGTCGTCAGTACTTCCGGTAGTTGTGAGATGCGAATTAAAAATTTTCTAATTTTTGTTTTACAATATTTTTCATTTATTATTGGAATGCTAGTAGAAACCCTTCTTATAATGTTTGTTATATGATTTTTCTGAATATTGATAAACCTAAACTCTAGATATTAGCATTCAAAAATCTGAAGCGGCTCCAAAATGGCGGCTGTCAGCTGAGCGTTTGCTTGAACATAAGTAGAAATGAAATGTAAAGGAATACATGGATTGTCACGACATAGATACGTTGCAATATGCTGTGTCAAACTAAAATTTAATCCAAGGTCTTCTTGAACGTCTTCCATAATTGATTTTGGATGGTTCTCAAAGTAGAAAAAGAAAAGACTAAATGTACATATGAAATACGATATCTTATATGATTTGAGTCCTTGTCCGTTGTAGGGCGAGGGACGTTTTTCGACAAATCCAGTCTTCTAATGAATTGGGGAAGTTGAGCACTTAGGTGATATATAGGAAATTGATATATGCAAAACAAAATCATTGCCATTTCACTGCTTTAGTGTTACTTGCCTATATACGATGTTATAAAGGTGGAATATGTTAAATATACTTTTTAAACCCCGAAATAGCCAATAAGAATGTTTTTAACTATATTGAATTTAACACATCTATTTAGTAGAAAATTCCAAAGAAAAGATTTACTCGTGAGGTTTGGAGCAAAATAAGCCAACTTAGCACGACTTTTATAATTCAAGGACGGATAGGCTGGTGCAGAAGTATATAACCGTGCAGATAAAAGATTACATCAACATGTCTTAGTGAGAAAATACAAGGGAAAAAGTTGATTGCATCAAGAATAAATGAAATAGTTTCATCATTTCATCAGTCCTCTTTCTGCTTACAGTTATTGTTATATGTGAAACTCAAATAACAAAATTCAATGTGAATCTGCTTGCAAAAAATGTTTATTTGGTATCGTATCCCGTCGTACATAGTGATAAATGGACTGATGAAGTAGACGTGCAGGCAACTTAATTTGAGGATTAAAGGATTATATGGAGAGTCTGTTTACAGGTTGGAGAGAGAGATGGGGGTGGGGGTATATATTAGAGATATTTTAAAATATTATGAATAAACTAAGAACTTGCATTGTTCAATCTCTGCTTTTTCTACTTGCTAGATAAATTTTCCTCGTTTTGCTATCCTCCGTGTATCATCATAATTCTGGTCCCGGGTTTCGACTGCCCACACGTAACATGCAAGGTTTCACTTTGAAATCAGCGGAAGATCCTGGCTTATCTTAGCTATATTAATGTATATCCCATTTTAAAACCATCTTCATAAGAATTCATGAAGGGAGTATTCAGAAGAAAATATTTCTCTTCTTATACGTAATGGATATATGCCGAATACTGTTCTATATGTAAAATTATCAGACTGTTTGAGGCCCGTTAGGGCCGAAAACTGTCTGATAATTTTACATATAGAATAGTATGAGGCATATATCTTACTTAAAACATTGCCATTTAAATGTCCAAAAGTTACCTGTAGGAGTCCGATAATAACACAATGGGAGTTTGGGCATCAATTGTTTTTTTTACCCGTCTAATAAGTAGACAAAAGAAATGAAACGGTGAAAACAGTGAGTGAACTCTTGTTTCATTTCATTCATTCAATGGCAGTCGTTTAGCTAAGCAGGACAGGGGTCCGGTGGTGAATGATTTCCTTTTAAAATTGCGACATTTTCATTTATTTTGTGCATAAATTGAAATTGATACAGATTTCATTTTTTGGAAAGTAAAAATGAAGATTTTCATCCTGGAATTCAGTTTTTATATAATGGAAATTCTCAGGTTTTAAAAGTGCAGCCACCTGGAAACAATCCTTATAAAATTAATAGATTTGCCGATTATTTCTCAGAAATGGATTAAATTCGCTTATTCATAGTGCTGTATCAAAAACACTTTTAAAAGATGGGAAGTATTAATTTTGAGGAAGGATTAAACTCGATTTCTTCATTGTTTTGCTATTTTGTATAGCAACTTGATTTCTTTGCGATTGCCTTCCCTGAATTTTTTTCCTAATATTTTTTTTTTTTTTTTTTTTTTTTTTTTTGTTTTGGTTTTGGACATGTTTAATCTTTATTTCACTCTTATTTTTGTTTTTTAAATACCGTCCGATTTTGTTATCATTGCCGTCCGATAATATATTATCAGACTGGTAATTATTATTATCGGACGGCTACAGGTAAACTTTTAGACTGCAAGAACAAAGGCATGACGTCACAGCAATGTTTTAACATGGAAATATTTTAATCTTTCAGTCAATCATGTTGGGATCCCGGGTTCCTTCCCACATATCTCCGATTTTTTTTCACTTTTTCATTTCGATTTTACGTTTTTCTTTATGAAACGGACGGAAGACCTCTCGTTGCTCGCAACGAGTTTCTTTCTAGTTCTTCTTATTATTATTGTCCCCCGCTTTCGCGAAAGCGAGGGGACATTAAATCTCATTCGTCTGTCCGTCTGTCAGTCTGTCCGTCACAAAAACTTTAACCTTGGCCATAACTTTTGATTTAGTGGAGCTATGACTTTCATATTTCACAAGTGTATTCTTTGTGACAAGACCTTTCTTTGGGTACCACCAAATTTGACCTTTTGACCTTGACCTTGGAGTTTGACCCACTTTTACACAAAAATTCAAAACTTTTACTTTGGCCATGACTTTTGAATAGTAGATAATAGGACTTTCATATTTCACATATGTATTGTTTGTGGCAAGACCTTTCATTGGATAACAACAACCTTGACCTGTTGACCTTCACCTTGGAGATTTACTTACTTATGAAAAATGTTAACCTTGACCATAACTTTTGAACGGTGAGGACTAAGGCTTTCGTACTTCACATATGTAATCCTTGTGAGAAGACCTTTCATAGGATACCAATAACTTTTACCCTTTGACCTTGACCTTGGAGTTTTAACTAATTTTTAAAAACTTTAACCTTGGTCACAACTTTTAAACAGTAGATACTAGGACTTTTATATATTTCACATATGTATTCCTTGTGGCAAGACATTTCATTGGATACCAACAACCTTGACCTTTTGACCTTGACCTTTGAGATTTACGTACTTTTGAAAAAACTTTAACATTGACCATAACTTTTGAACAGTAAGGGCTTGGGCTTTCAAACTTTTCATATATAATCCTTGTGAGAAAACCGTAAATTGGATATCATCAACTTTGACCCTTTGATCTTGACCTTGGAGTTGACCTACTTTTAAAAAACGTTTTACTTTGCCCATAACTTTTTAACGGTCAGTATTAGGGATTCATCCTTTAAAAAAATCAACTTCAATGTTACTTTCTAAATAAATGACATATGATAGGATGTTCATATTACACACAATATGTCATAAAAAATAACATCTCACCCACAAAAACACCGAAAGCGGGGGACCACAATTCTTCGAATTTGCTTGTTCTTCTTCATCCAAATTTTGTCCAGGCCGTAACTCGAATACCCTTTGGCCTGAAGACTTCATACTTGGAACATAAATAGATGACCTCAAGACGGAGTGCATGCCACCAAATTTTTTGACCTTGAACTATTTTTAAGGTCAAGGTCAACTTTTACATTAAAATAGAGTTTTGAAAGTAGCTTGGGTACCTTTTGATATTAGGACTTCAAACTTGTAACATAGAAAGAAGACATTAAGTACAAGATGTAATGCACCATAACTTTGACCTTGACCCCTTTCTTTCTTCAAGGTCAAATAGAAAAAAAAGCATAATTTGAACATAACTATAGATACCTTTGACATTTAGACTTCAAACTTGGAATATGCAGAGGACACATAAGAGAAGGTGTATGTGATCAAAATAGTTGACCTTGATCCAATATTATTGTGTCAAGGTCAAACTTTTACATCAAAATAGAGTTTAGACCATAGCTTGAATACCCTATGATATTAGGACTTCAAACTTATAACATGGAAAGAGGACATTAAATACAAGATCTAGTGACCAGGACTTTGACCTTGACCCCTTTCTTTCTTCAAGGTCAAATAGAGAAAAAACTTTTTGACCATAACTTGAGAACCCTTTGACATTTAGACTTCAAACTTGGAACATGCAGAGGACACATAGATGGAGAGTCTATGTGATCAAAATTTTTTACCATGATCTTATTATTATTGGGTCAAGGTCAAACATTCATATGAAATATATCCGAAGTCATAACTTGAGACCTTTCTTGACACAAGGATTTTAAACTTGGAACAAGTAAAGCAACATTAAGCCTAAATACACTACACCAAATTATTTGACCTTGGACACTTTCTTCTTTCAAGGTTAAATTAAGGAAAAAACAAGACCAGACCATAACTTAAGATCATTTTTAAGAGTTGAAAGATGCACTGAATTATAATTTTTGACCTTGATAGAAAAACTGCATTTGTTTATGTTGGTAAAGAAGGGGAGACATGTGTTTTTTTGTTAAAAAAAACAATACCCACTAGTTAAAATATTAAATTGTTTTCCTTGTTTTTTCAGAATGGGACCAGAGTACCCGTCATATGCCCGAAAGAGGTGATCCCAAGTATGAATTACCTAGCTGATATGGAAGTGAGAAAAAAGGCAGGGATAAAGGAGGAGAATCCTTTTCTTTTTGCCAATACTGGTAAGATGTCATAAAAATTGTTCACATTCATTGAAGAAATTGAAAAACTAGTTCTTGACAGAGTTGAATTCATTTTGCCAAAGGCAAAACAATTGGCTATTAAACATTACAATTTTGGTAAGCTATGATGACCTTTCAGATATTGCACAAACACTGCAATTAAGGAATCACTGTCTAGTTTTGAGAGTATGCCAGGGCATCAACAATAGTGGGAAACATGGGATAATCTGCATAACGGGCAAAGCCCGTTATGCTAAAATTATCCCATGTTTCCCACTATTGTTGATGTCCCTGGCATACTCTCAAAACTAGACAGTGATTCCTTATATTTCCATTTCATTGTGAAATGAATTTGTAGACTTAGACATTAAAAATGTAGACTAATAGATTTAAATTATGCGAGGACTTCCATGCCAATTTCAATAGTCTTCGCACACTGACGTCAAACAAAAAGGCAGCCGCACGAGATTTATGTGCATATTGGGCCTCCTTAGCGTCAAACACAGACAGATGCGCACGAGATTTGCGTACGTATTAGGCCTCCTTGGCTGCTGACCTATCGACCTTCCTAATTTACATTCCGGCAGAATTATTAAGAAATAAATATCCCCACTTTTCAAACAGTTATCATATAGAAAAAAATTAGAAATGGAAATATTGTGAAATCAAATAGCAATGAAAATTTTAATACAAATACATGATTATTCACAATAGCTGTGACATTTAAAATATTTTTGATACTAATTAATTGTTATGACAAATATTTCAATATATTGATTTTCAATGTAAGTTTATAAAATATCCTTGAATTTTATTGAAAATCAAATTTATTTTCATGTACTGTATATAGAATGGGTGTCTTTAATAAAAAAAAATTGAGAACCACTACTTCAGGAATGCCATTACCTAAAAAATAACTTTTATATGTACAACTAATGGATTTTTGTTTGATAAAACCATTACCTCTGTTCCAATGATGGACCACAAGAAGAAATGCAATGTTCAGCATAAGAATGAATAGAAAGTTGTCTTGAACCATTTTGTAAGAATTACAATGCTAAAATTTATGATGTTACAATGCAAGCACCCTGACAGTCTGTCAAATGGTTGGACACATGAGTGATGAAGATTTTTTTGAGGATTGAATTGAAGTTGAAATTCATGAATGATTAAGAATGTTTTAGATTAAATTCAGATTAAATTAAATAATGTTCCATGCCAGAATGTGGTCACAATTGAAGCTTTTACAGACCTGTTTATTCTTACGATTTCGATGTATTTTGTACTGATTTTTTTTGTACGTCTCACGTTTTGCTTTTATGAAAATACGGAAATATGAAATAAGTTCGTACGGAATTAAGCAGTTAGTTTTCATTATGATCTGTCTTCATTTCATGCTTTTGAATCGCTAAAAAAGAGAAAGATTTCAAACACTTGAGTGATGCCAGGTTTGCAGAACGCTGCGTAATTATAAAATGTCAAAGACCATGTTGTTAAACCAAGTTTAAGTAATAAGGAAAGCAGTTGTTCTCTTAATTTGTTTAAAATCAATGGAAGGGTAAATCTTACTGGCAAATTCCAAATCTCATGGAGAAATCTAATCAAAAATGCTGAGAGACGAGGATATGGGTAAACAGGTCTGCTTTTAGTAAATAGTTTTATTTGAGGCAATGTATAGTAAGAGAAAGAAAAATATCACCGAGAACTTGTATTCAGTTTAGCAGTGTGGCCCATTATGCCTCATCTTTTGATATCATCATAACATTCATGAGATGTTTGAACTTACAGGATATTGTTTACTATCAAAACAGCCTCTTGCTTTGGGCATTTATTCAAGAAGGATATGGTTTTAAAATATTTGGTAACAGTTTGATTGATTTTGCTATTTTTATGTATTAACAGCTGAAGATGTTGTGCGGGCTGGGAACAGTCTGGAAGAACTCAAAACAGAGTGCCCGTCTTTAAAATTTCCTGAAAGAATATATGCCACAAACCTCAGGAAATATTGTGCCACTATTGCCCAAGTAAGTACATGTTTTTGGAATTTCCTCATAGTTGCTCATTGTAATTTGTTGTGAGCTGTTTATTGTCTCCAAGAGCAATTTTGGGTTAAGTCTTCCTCAAGAAATAAGGCCAAGCTTAAAAAATTCTTTGTTTGCAGTTGCCGACCTATAAGTTTTAGACTAGGTCAGTAGGTAGGCATTCTTTTTTATTTTTTATTTTTTTTTGAAAAAAAATTGGATTTTTGTTAGATGACAAATAAAAGAGGTTTCCATAGACCTACTACACATGAATAAGCTCAACTCTTGTTATAAACCACTGATTGATAAAACAAAAGTCAAAATTTGAAAAAGATAGTTTCAATATTCTGAAAAATTGAAAAAAATAAAATTACAAAATGGCTAAAAAAAAAGTTTGGGTCGGGTGCATTTTCAGTGGGTCTGTAGGCAACTGCAAACAAACTTATTTTTATTTTAGGCCAAACCAAATGAAAACTGAAGTAAGGCCACATAAATTCAAAAATGTAGTTAACAAGCCCAAGTGAATTGGTTTGAGGTAGTGCATTGCAAGTTTTATTGTATATGTATTTTCAGAAAAAAAAATTCAAAGTAGGTGATGTGGTTAACTATCCTATTTCTCTTGCTTTTTGGCAACATAGCTTTTATTTTTCAGCATATTTTGTTTTAATACGAAGGATTATTACATCATACTGCGCAGACAAGGTTTAACTTATTTTGAAATATCAAACTAATATGTTTTTATATTGTTCAGAATTAAAGAGGTAGAGGGGAAAAGTTTTTAAAAAATAAAAATTTTGTCGACCTACAGACCCCCCCCCCCCCCCCCCCCCCCCCC
>PRKT01000190.1:316490-340098 GCA_003671525.1 Saccostrea glomerata
AGAAAAAGTTTTTTTTAGGTCTTTTGTAAAATTTTGTAGGTATTAGAACACAATGTGTAGATGCACATATTGCCAAGATAATCTGATTCCATTAATTTTAGGGAATTTCAGCCATTTTGAATTCAGAATATTGTTGTTGTTAAAGACAATTGTATAGATATTTAACTAGTATATTCCATAAGTTTTGATGTGATGATTTTTTGCAAGTTATGTCCTTTTAGTGAACTTTTTTTGTATTTAATGTGTACCCTGCCATTCATAATATGTAGCTTTGCCAAGGACTGAGGGAGCTTTGGGTATTTAAGCTTGCTCATTTTTAGCCCACCTGAGCCAAAGGCTCAAGTGAGCTTTGCTGATCAAAATTTGTCTGTTTGTCGTCGTCGTTGAAAACTTTTTACATTTTTATCTTCTTCTCAAGAACCACTAGGCCAATTTCAACCAAAGTTACCACAAAGTATCCTTAGGTGAAGGGGATTCAAGTTTGTACAATTGAAGGGCCACGCCCTTTGCCAAGGGGAGATAGTTATGAATTAGTGAAAAATAAATGGCATTTTTAAAAATCTTCTTCTCAAGAATCACTGGGCCAGGAAAGATGAAACTCGTGTGGAAATCATTTTCAGGTGGTGGAAATTCAAGATTGTTCAAATCATGGCCCTCGGGGGTAGGGTGGGGCCACAATGGCCGAATGGTAGTGTTTTACATAGGTATATGGAGGAAAAATCTTTAAAAATCTTTTCAAGATCCACTGGGCCAGGAAAACTGAAATGCATGTCAAATCATTCTCCTTAGTGTAGATTTTAATTTGTTCAAATCATAACCCCCAGGGATAGGATGGGGCCACAAAGGTCGATCAAATTTTTACATAGAAAAATTAAGGAAAAATCCCATGAACAAAAAAACTATGTTAAGTCTTATTGACATGTAAGCATCCTCATGTATTGAAGATTTGAATTTGTTCAAATCATGGCCCTTTGGGGTAGGGAGGGTAGGGGCCCCCCCTCCCCCCCACACCCCCCTCCCCTCAGTAAACTTACCAGTTCTGATCAGATCTGTGCTTTTCCTAGCCGATGTGCTCAGGTGAGCGATGTGGCCCCTTGGCCTCTTGTTTCTTTCATTACTTTAATTTCTAATCTTGCTGTATTGATGGACACTTTTAATCCTTAATCTTTAAAATAGACACAACTATTACTTCCTGGTGGTAAAAATGTCATGGTGATTTTGTTGCTTTTTCATTATTAGGTTATTGGACTCAAGGATCATGAACTTAAATACTTGTGTAGACATATGGGCCACACCTTACAAGTGCATGAGCTACATTACCGCAGTACATCGGGACTTATAGAGCGTCTAGAAATCGCCAAACTGATGATCATGCAGGAATCCAACATAGTTGGAAGGTTTCATGGGAGAAGTTTAAAAGATATTACTTTTGAAGGCAAGTACCTTGCAAGAATTTTTTTTTTATTAGATAACCTGATTCAGTCGGGCGACCTATTGCTATCTGTTTTCATCAATCAGCAACCTTTTTCTCTTGCATCAAAATTTGAACATTTTCAGCTTTTTCTCAGAAACTGCTAAACCAATTTTGGCATATAGCATCTATTAGGGAAGGGGAACAAAAATTATGAATTTCATGGTCACTTAAGAAACCTCCCTACACTGCACACTAAAGAGTTCTGATTCTAAGGTATTTTTCTGCAGTTAGAGTGATCTGCTCCATACATTGAAAATTAGATAGATAAGCACATCTTAGCTCCTTAACCCTTTCTCTTCCGGCGCATTTTACGTGATTTTGGAGGCCTTTTGACATGACATTATTAAATTATTTCTAACTTTTTTGTCCAAGGGGAAAGCTAGGCATACTGCATACCATTTTGTAGGAAATTTCTTACAGATGATTTTTTATGACTGTTTAATTACTCAACCACTGACCTTATTAGTAAAAATTGAGGTCAAAGGTCAATTAAGTGCAAAATTTTATGGAATTTTTTGAGACTTTTTCATCTTTAAGCTAAATATTAAGTATGATGTATGTTGAAATAGGAAATTTGGGATATACCCACAAAAGAGCATTATACTGTACTATATGAAACACATAAACTTTTTTTTCAATTCTGCTTATAACTACTTAAAAGGGGTTGCTAAGCAACACAGAATTCTTTAATTTTCGGGCAGAAATTTTCATTTTTTACTCATCCAAAACACATTTATGCATCCTAGCACATATAAAAGTTAGATGTGAGGTCATAAAATTACAAGGGACAAACAACTGATAAATTGTCTTAAAGTTTGGCCTTATTAGAACTTTTTTAAGGAGGTCAAAGGTCAAATAAGTGCAAAAGTTTCATCAATTTTTTTCAACACTTTTCAATATTCTTGCTATAATTTTACACAATGGATGCTGAAATGAAAAATTCTGAATAAATTATACTCTCAAGAAGGGATCAGAACTGCAATATCCATGCATCATTTTAGTTCAAGTATCTGTTTAATGACCTTTAAGTGGTTGCTAAGCAACAACATTTTAAAGGTTTTGGCTATATACATGTTTGTTATTTCACATTCTGGACACATTCTTGACACTTTTTGTATATTTCATGATATTGTTTGTAAGATATATATGGGCCATAAAGATGAAAGAACATTTTTGTATTAAAAATTGACCTTGACACTCTTGTTCTTCAGGGTGTCAAGGTCATATCAGTACAGAATTCTGCTTTAAAATGTAAGTAAATATCAATGTTGAAATGCTTCATACATGGATAAATCATCTAATAGTTGACGTAATAAAAATGGTGAACGACAAAATTTGCAAGCAAAGAATTCTGGTCTGCTTCTTACAAACCCCTAGCAAAACATGTGTACAATCTTTTTGTTAAACAAGAAATCCATTCTCTTGATGCCATTAAAAATAATCTTTATTTTCATGGATTTAATCAAACAAGAAAAAAAAAAATAAATGATTTCATTACAAGATTTTTCTGGTATAACAGAGCTTAAGGGGTACAATAAAGACTTGACATGTTATCTTGGAGGGAAATACTGTAGAAGCGGAAAACATTACGGTGTTTTTAATTTCACTATGTTCACGATTTAAGAAATTTCCGCGAACTTTGAACCATCGTGATTATTATTTCAAATCATTTCTACCTATACACAGTCAAAGAACCTGAATATTTACGAACTATTCTCCGTGAAATTAAAACCACCGTGAAAGGTAACTTTCTCACAAACCGTGAAATTTTAGACACGTGAAATTAAAGACGTCTACAGTAATAATAATAGATAGCATTGGCAATATTTAGCCAAAAACTGTTTAGTCAACAAGTTGAAAATTTGACGCTTTTATCCAAATATATAGAAATCCAGAAATAATGCAAGATGAATTCCAAATCAGACTGAAATCTTCAACAAAATGTTGAAGAGCACTTTTACTTTGTGTCCATTATTCTTTTATCAACTGTCTTTTCTCTGTAAGACTGGAGGAAATTCTTTGACTTGTCCAAGACATTATTATTTGCAGTCAAGTACAAGTGATCAGCTTCTATCCTGTAAAAGATTTAAGTATTTTGAAACAGATACATGTAATTGTATATGTAAATTTACATTTATTAATAAAATTAAGAATGCTAAAATTACTACATTTAACTGATTTTCCTTTTAAAATCAAAATTGTATTTATTATGTGATCGAGTTGGTTAAATGATATGAAGTCAATGTATCAGGACTGATAATTCAACAATCTTGTAGTAAACCATCATGATAAATATACTGAACTAAAACAAATAGCATATATTGGAATCTGACTAAAGCCAGACCTCTGTTTATGCTCTGTCGCAACATATAAAAAAAACTGGCATTAGATTGCTACGAAAGCCATGAAGGGACACGTAAATTTTTCAAAAAAGTAAAAAATGATATCGAATCGAATAAGACAATCCAATTCCATGGATTACTAAATCGTTCCCTCGATTTATAATATGAGATCTCGAATTACACAATCCGATCTTAAGGATTACTAATTCGCCCCCTTGATTCATAATTTGAGATGTCGAATTACAAACCGGTAATTTGTTTTCACAGATTGATAATTCAAGATCTTGATTTGTTACAATGTCAGTCTTATGATTTACTGTGCTCTTGAATTTCATTACATATAATGTACAGATACATCCAACCATTTTAATCAATAAGTGCATTCTATTTATTTTGTTTTAGCAACCGATCGTTTCTGACCTCTTTCATAACTAATTCAACGTATATTTATTTTAGAAATATTATGATTAACAGGACCCATATTCACTTTTACTATCTAGGACTTTCAATTATTCTAATATACACGTAACACAAAAACCTCTGAGATTTTTTGTTGTACAAATATCAGTACTAGCACATGGATTTGAAAATGTTCATGTATTTTTCTCATTTTGGACCGTAATATGTAATAAAAGTAGGATGTAAAATACTACAATATTCTATTTTTTAAACATGTATTACCATATCCGATATCTACAGATAAATAATTTAAATGAAATCATGGGAAGGGTTTACATTCAGAGGGAACGAATCATTTTAACTAAGAGAATGAATTATACAATCTGAGATAACGGATTGTGTAATTTGAGGGAACGAATTGATAATCTGTGAGAATGAATTGGCAATTTGTTATAACAAATTGTCAATCAGAGAGAACAGACTGTATAAATCAAGAAATCGGTTTACTTTTATAATTTTTTTTTAAATTCTATGTCCCTTCATGGCTTCATAGATTTCATACCTGCGTGGCTGCCAGGGTTGTAAAAAGAAAGGAGACGATAGACTGCAATGTTACTTCAGGGCAAAATTCCTGGGGACAAAGCTGTTCGTGAGCATGGGAGTGTTGATAAACCATCCATTGAGTTTGACCACCCATGTATTTGATGTACGATAATTGGAAATTGTCTGAAAAAATGAGAAAATAGAAATTCTAACCACATACTTTATGCAGATTGGAAATACAACAGCAGTCTATAAAAACAGCTTGTTCCATATCTCGGCATTCATTCAAATAGATATTACATGTTTAAATAATGTGTCTGTATTATAAACAATCAAGCATCATAAGTATTATGTGTTTCAAACACTTATTTTTCAAAATATAAATCAAATGTTTATAAACTTGTATGAATGCAGTATCATGAGAATGACATAAATGAGATTAGACTTTATTTTTTGAAATTTTAGAAATACAGAAATTTTCAATACCAAAACAAAAATTTACCTGTTCATTGGTGTCCTTACATATTCAGGGGTTCAAATTTTTTTTTGTCATGGTCAAGTCCAGGACTTGAAGAGTAAATTTTAGGCAAGTCCGAGGAAGAAATTTCAAAGTCCATATTTACCTATACATCATTAAATTTATGTAACTTACAATTTATTTTCATTTGTTGCGTTGAATGAATAAAAACTATTGATGCATTAATATAATGTTTTATTTTTCCTCCATAAACTGTCATGAGTATTTAAACACAATACCAGACTGATAGATTACTGGTACATTACAATAACTTTTACAAATACTCACTACTGAATAAACCATCTGTTACAATAAGTAGAAAATGAATGTGCTGTTAGTCACAGCTAAAACCGAAATTTTACTTAACAAACTCATTGCCGTTTGTCACATAGGAGGAAGCATGAGGAATTGCGTAAAAGCAAGAGTCTAACCGCAACAAAAAATAAAAAGACGGATTGTATTTTTGAAACGTTCGTAATGTTTTATGGGTATTTTAATGCCCACAAATCCACATTTTTACTTATTACTTTTGAGAATTTGCTTTTTTTTTTAGCTTTAAGACCATTTTTTAACATAAAAAAAGATAAACAAGAAACATATCCAAGTCCCAGGACTTTGGCGAATTCTAAATGCCGAGTCCGGATCGGGAATTGGTTAGTCCGGGACGTCGGGCTTGAGGATTTTTGAACCCCTGATATTAATTGGCCTTCGTAATTCATGATAGGCATAGCAAGTGGGTATATTCACAGATGAAAGTATTGTTGCATATGGTGCCAGCAACCTAAAAATTTAAAGTGAAAGTGGTACATGTACACACTGGTACACACATACTGAAAACAACTATCCATTATTATGGCAACTTTGATTTTACTTTGAACTTTTGAGTGATTGTCAAAAGCATCAATGTTCAAAAGCAACACAAAATTGGCTGAACAATGCGAAATACGCACGCTGAAATATGAAGATCTAGTACATGAGTACATTTAGTTTTCTTTTGAACGTGAACTAATTGCGTTTTAAACTTAAACTATGCAGTCAATATACCAAATTCTCACCTGCTTATACCAAAGGCATGTCCATATTATTTGATTCATTGATGTGATTATCTTTGTCGTGAAATAATCATGAAAATTGACGTTCAGATTTCGGATCGCCATCACGTTGTTTACTGCGGAAACACGTGGTTATTTCAATTCGTATCAAGTCAAACAGTGATGAGTCGTATTTATTTAAAAATGCGAGTTTTTGTATTGTTAAATTTTGTGCCAATATAGATCTAATTAAATTGCAAATTAAGAATACAGTCAGGGATTTATCAGTACCTTCTCAGGGGCCGAAATTCGGCCCCATTCCCAATTGAAAATGAGTTCAATTTTTCCCAATTTGGCAGTAATTTTTCCCAATTGCAGAACAATGCTTAAATATTAAATTATCCTGCAAAAAACACAAAGATAATTTGCCAAATTGTCTTTATTTTTACTTAATTTAACTCATATAGTAAAGCTATAGTCATAACACATGTTTAAAAACATCGCCAACTTTTAATCCGAATTTCCTCAGTTTTTTTCTGAAATAGTGATATTGAGTAATTCTATAGGTTTATTAACTCATTTTCACTTACTCGATTGATCTAAGAGTGAATGGTAAGAACTGAAAACATTATAAGATAGAAAAATATATTTTTAATGCACATTTTAGAAAATGTGTATGCAGTATAATTTTTGCAGGTTTATAGCTCCCATGACCTAAATTGGAATCTCATTCACAAGTATACTACATCTACCCTACATTGCAAAATAATTAATACTCATTGAATTCAAATTTACTTTCATTAGTCTATTATTCATAATTAATATTTTTTGATGAAGCTGGATCATTTAATTGTCTATTTGGTAGCCCAAATTTTAGCTGAAGCCTGTTAATTGCACCTGAAATCACTGAATACATGGCTTATAAGCAAAATACTTATTTTTCCCAATTTCATCAAAAAGCCGATAACTTTTTCCCAATTTTCAATAAATGGAGTTTCCCAAAATTATACAATTAATTACCCCTTGTGAGGTCAACATGGTGAAATAAGGACCCGAGACCTGGTCCACGAGGTGACCTGACCTGACCGAGGCCGCGTAGCGGCCGAGGTCAGGGCAGGTCATCGAGTGGGCCAGGTCGAGGGTCCTTATTTCAACATGTTGAACTCACAAGGGGTAATTATTTGTTTTATTATACCGATATATATTCAATTGAAAAGTATGAATTTCTAACCGTAATGAATTCTTTCTTTGATCGGGATCGGGATTCGCTACAGACCGGATAGCGAAGTTGTTTACATTGACGTCTGCAAGTCGTGTAAGTTTCTGCATCACGATTTACTGATTAAAACAATATTTAGTTGATAGCGACATATATTGTTATAGCTAACGTTTACTTTTCCTCTACACAGTCAAAATCTAACACAGAATTCAACTATTTAAAGAGCCGCCTCTACATATTGAACTGAATTGTAACGATATATTGAAACAATATACATGTATTCATAATATTGTAACGATAAAATTTTACGGTATTCTGTATGGTGATGCAAAACAGATCATGCACAATTTTAAAAACGAATAATTATTATTTTATGCAGTAACCTTACTCAAAAACCAATTTTTGATTAAGCGGTCATTTTTAGCGGTCATTAAAAATAATGACCGGGTCATTATATCCCACGTGCAATGATTCCTAGGTCAGTATTGCTGTAATGGGTACCATTTGGAGTCATTGTTGTGTTTTAAAGTTTTCTTACCAGCCAATCAAATTCGATAATTATCAATAGAGGTATAATAAAGGCTGATAAATCCCTGACAGTATTAAAAGATACAACAAAATTTAAGATTTTTTGTAGTAAAGATCAACGTTTAGGGAATCTACAATTTTTATCAACATAGTATATCACCATAGACTTCGTTTTAGGTCTATGATATCACTACATGAAATATACATCATTACATGTACAGATGAATAAATTAACATTTCACTTCACACAAAAGGCAGAACGATACTATATATTTGTTTTTTGAAATCTATTTTGTTGTAAATTTATACATTTATTTCAGTAAAAAATATATTTAAATGGTCAAAAGAGTCTTATAAAAAAATTGTTGTTTCGAGTAAGACGCAACAATATCGACCTTGACGTTACATGTAAATATTGACCGATTTTTCCATAAGAACTATGTGAAGGTCACAAATTCAATTTATCATAATTAAGAAAATACGGAGCGTAAGAAGGCCTGTAAGGGCTTGTTGGAAAGGAAATTTTCTCTACTTTTACCAGCTTTATTTTGTTTTCCCTATTTCAACACAGAAATAAACGTAAAACTGAGCTTTGTTTAAACATTACGAATAAAATCGAGAAAAAACACATAAGTGCAAGAAAATTCTTGTTTTTAGAATATACTTTAAAGTAATAACAATAATTTTTACATATTTTAAAAGCAGAGAAAATATGCTTAAAGAATATACCATACTTTCTTTATAAAGTTAATCAGGAAAAAAATGTCAAACGTCTGGAAAATCGGCAATCGCTTTGGAAAATTATGCCATTTTCAAAAAATGTAAAATTGATTAAATACCGGCAATCAAGACATAATCTTTTTAGATATTTTAAAAGTAGAGAAAATTTCCAAAAAGATGATATATAGCTTATATACCTTCATGCTACCACGAAATAGATACGGAGATCTTATTTTCGCGAAGTCGTGTTTAAACGCGCCACCGGTCAATTTGACCGGTACGGAAGTGAAGGGGTTAATGCAATAAATTTTTCTCAATGTCCACAAAATATTTTGCACTGGTGTAGAGAGGGTCCTTAAATATGATATTTCTTTTTCAACGGTCATTTTGCAGTGTCATGTCTCACAAAGATGACAGATAGTTGCAATTTATTTTTGCATTATAAGTATCGATGTTTTATTAGGCTGCACTTCAAATGTTGGAAAGTTGTTACATGATGCTCAGGTGACTTATAAGGCCTGTGGACCTCTTGTTTTATAATAGAGCAAACCTGAATATTATTTTAGTTAAAACATTCATATTTCTGATTTTGTAATTTCAATTGTTCTTTTTTAGACATTCTTGATCAAGAAGAGGTTGCCCCTAGAGAAGGAGAAGGAGAAGCCCCCAGAGATGAAGCTCCTTCAGTAGATGGTAATAGGGAGATTACCAGAGATGAAGCTCCTTCAGTAGATGGTAATAGGGAGATTACCAGAGATGAAGCTCCTTCAGTAGAAGGTAATAGGAAGATTTATGATGAACTTTTAGCTCACCTGAGCTGAAGGCTCCAGTGAGCTTTTCTGATCAAAATTTGTCCCTTGTCGTCGTTGTTGTCATAAACTTTTCACATTTTCCTCTTCTTCTCAAGAACCACTGGGCCAATTTCAACCAAACTTGCCATAAAGTATCCTTGGGTGAAGGGGATTCAAATTTGTTCAAATGAAGGGCCATGCCCTTTTCCAAGGGGAGATAATTATGAATTAGAGAAAAATTAATGGCATTTTTTTTAAAAAAATCTCCTCCTGAGGAACCACTGGGCCAGGTAAAATGAAACTCATGTTGAATCATCCTCAGGTAGTGTAGATTCAAGTTTGTTCAAATCATGACCCCCGGAGCCCGGGTGGGGCCAAAATGGCCGACCCAAATTTTACATAGAAATATATAGGAAAAATCTTTAAAATCTTCTTCTCAAGAACCACTGTGCCAGGAAAAATGAAACTCGTATGGAATCATCCTCAGGTAGTGTTGATTCAAGGTTTTTCAAATCATGACCCCCGGGGCTATGATGGGGCCTAATTGGCCGATCAAAGTTTTACATAGGAATATATAGGAATTTTTTTTTTAAATCTTCTTCTCAAGAACCACCTGGCCAGGAAAGATGAAACTCATGTGGAATCATCCTCAGGTTGTGTAGATTCAACGATGTTCAAATCATGACCTCCTGGGCAAGGGTGGGGCCAAAATGGCCGATCAAAGTTTTACATAGGAATATATAGGAAAAATCTTTTAAAATCTTCTTCTCAAGAACAACTAGACCAGGAAAGATGAAACTCGTGTGAAATTATCCTCAGGTAGTGTAGATTCTAGTTTGTTCAAATCATGACCCCGGGACCCAGTTGGGGCCAAAATGGCCGACCCAAGTTTTGCATTTGGATGTATAGGGAAACCTTTTAAAATCTTCTTTTTAAGTACTTCAAAGCTATGATTAGTGATATTTATATGGAATCATCCTTAGGTAGTGAAGATTCTAGTTTGTTCAAATGATGAATGCCTGGAGGGGGGGCGGGAGTAAATTCAAGCCCGATGTGCTCAGGTGAGCGCTGTGGCCCCTGGGCCTCTTGTATTTATCTTCCACAAGCTGGTCAATTTCTGCACTGATCTGATGTGTGCTTTTTTTCTAGCTGATGTGCTCAGGTGAGCACTGTGGCCCCTGGTCCTCTTGTTAAGTTTATCTATCACATCTATACACAAACATGTATATCTCTCAGACACGGTAAAGCCTGAACAATCAATTAACTATGGGTAATGTTAAATACGTCACAAGTTGGATTAAAACCTCTGAAAATATCCAAAACAGTATTTACTCCTCAAAGTTGCTTTCTGCTGTGTACTTTTACTTTCATTTTCATCGATTAAAGCAAAAGATTTCTGAAAAGGGAAATAACTCTTGACAAAAATGTGTGTAAATTTAGAGATTTTTACAAACTTTACAATCAATTTATTTTCTTAAAGTAAATATTACCACTCCAGTTTTTTCATATGTTCTTCATAAATGTATAAGGTGAAATTCAGAGCATCAGAATATTCAACGAGTGTCTGCGTTTTTTGTGTACATTGTTATGTTTAACCCCTCTTTTTAAGGCAATTTTTTTATGTTATTTGGCATTTAACAGCAGGTCCAAAAAAAAATTTCTAGTTTTTTGTGTAGAAAATACAAAGTACAAATTATTTAAAAGGAAAAGCTAATAATAATCATCTTTATTTCATTAAATGTACATTAATGGGAAGAAATATCATTTTAGGTATTTACCACCTATGTGCAAAAACAGGTAACCCGGTTGCCATGGAAACAAGACCAATTGATCACTTTTAATAATATTTTTGTAAATAGGGCTTATAATGTAATTATTTCACCAAGTTTCAGCAAAATCCGTGATAATCAATTTCCAGCCCATTTTGATGATTACAGAGAATTACTCTTATAAAGTTAAAAGAAGTTAAATAGTTCATGTGTCTTGCATTTCAGAATTTCAGGACATTCTGGGGACAAGGAGGAGAGCAAAGACAAGTAAGTCATGTTTGAAGGAAAAGATTGATTGAAAATCACAAATTCACAATCTATATTGGTTGAATGCCCAGTAAGTTCTCTTTAGGGGAGTCCTTGAGTTTTTCAGACACTGAAAAAGGAAAGAAAATTTTTTTCATTGCATTAAATAATAAAGTGCCGCGCCACAGCATGATACGCCTGTCAAAAAATTACAATTTTTTTTTTATCAGTTTAGGTGCAAGAAAATCTCGTCAAACTTGATTCTAAGATTTCGATAATTTTTCCATTCATTAAAATATTTATCCATCCCCTGTGATGTAGGCATCAATTATAATAAATATTAAATCACTGATAGATTTCTGTGCTGGTTGTGTTAGACCTTGTCAAATGCCCATCATCAAATTAGTCTTAACAACTTAATCTATACCAAATTAATTTAGAAAAAGAAAAGGCTGGCCATCAAATGACATATGTTATAAAGTGATCAGCAGTTCTGTCTAATCCCAAAAGGGTACAGATCAGACTACTTAATTAGAGCGACTGAGACAGCTAGCCTTCCTACATTGAACTCATTAATTAATCTTTAACTGGATGCTTGTCTGCTCATTACTACCAAGAGATGAATGGGTCTGCATTATCTAATATAATTTTTTTTAAAAAACATATAAAATACTCAAAAGATTTTTTTTGGTTGAGATTTAATGTCCGACGGTTTTAATATGTAATTCATATGGACATACTGATTCCAACCCAACCCATAAAATTAGTTATTTAAAATTACATAACATCAGATTAGTCTATTATGCAATATCAAATTAGTTTTAATTGCTTTTCGTCAAATTCATTTTAAAACTTAAGCTAGTCAACAAGAGTTATTTTTATTCGAACAGGCTTACCCATTTGCCCAATACTCAAGGGATATAGATAACACCAATGCTCTGTCAGTTAGCTCCTCGCACTCAAAACCCATTAATTCTCTCAAATTTGACATGCAATTTTCTGTTATCAAAATTCTTCCTGACAAGTGCTTAATAAATACACTCATGGGAGAGATAGGATTTCTCTGACATACATTATATATTTGTTATAGTTTACTGTCAAGTATATGCTTAAGAAAAATAAGTATTTTCTTGATTTAACACTTTTTAATAAGGACAGTGCAATACTCTTACATTACTTGGGATGTGTAAATGAATAGTAAAAAGACACATTTTTTATGCCCCGCCATGAATATGGCCGGGGCATATAGTGTTTGTCAAGTCTGTCTTCCGTCCTTCTGTCTTTCCGTCCTTCCGTCACAATTTGCATTTAGCTCTGTTCCAAGCTAAGTTTCAAAGAAACTATCCAAGATATTTTCATCAAACTTCATATGCTTATAGATATTGATGAGAGTATGCAACTGCATCACTATTTTTTTACCTTGACCTTTCCTTTGACCTTGACCTCACTTTTCTTAAATTAGTGTTAAGCTTAGTCTTAAACATACCATTCAAGATGGTGTTATCAAACTTCACATGTTGATACAAACTTGCACGGATGATGTATCTCGGGATGAACACTACCAGACTTGCTTCAGATGCTGGAGCTGACCTACATTTTCCAGATGAGTGACCAGGTTTAAGTTTATGGAGCAGGTCCATTTCTAAGGAACTATAAGCCCAACTTGGACATAACTTAATTGGATGATGCATCTTAAGATGGACACTACCAGACTTGCTTCGAATGCTGGATCTGACCAATATTTTCATTCCAAATTAACTATAAGTGCTATCTGAACCAAACTTGCATGGATGATGCATCTAGGGATGGACATTACCAGACTTGCTTCGGATGCTGGACCTTATCTATATTTTTATTCCCAAGTAACTATAAGTCCTATCTGAACCACACTTGCATGGATGATGCATCTAGGGATGGACACTACCAGACTTGCTTCGGATGCTGGATCTGACCTATATTTTCCAAACAAGCAATTCAGCTGCATCACTAGTCAAGATATTCTTATCAAATTTTATATACATACAAATTTTCATGTTGCTTTACTGATATTTCCTCGGCGGGGCATTCATGTCCTATGGACATATTTCTAGTTTAAAAAAATTCACTTAAATTAAAGGTCACAGTGACCTTGAAATAGTCATGGCACACCTTCTACCTAAGATGCATAAACTGGCCAAGTTTGATGATTGTAGGTCTTATGGTTTTCTAGTTATGGGCCTGAAAGGATATTTCCATATTTGGCTATAACTTCTTTATTAAAGGTCAGAGCGACCTACTTTTTGTGCGCGACACACCTTCTACCCAAGATGCATCAGATGACAAAGTTTAAAAATCCTAGGCCTAATAGTATTAAAGTTATGAGCCGGAAACGAAAAAGCTAACAGACAGACGGACGGACACGAAGCCTATAACATAATACGTCCCGTCTTAAGACGGGCGTATAAAAAGGAATTATTTTTCATTGCAAAGGGACTTTGCATATCTCCAAATAGGTATGGGTTAAATATATGAACTTCAAAGGCAGAATGACTAAAAAAGAATTGGAATAGTTACGCACTCATAGGTCTACCAACATTGCGTTAAATAGAAGCCTTCCATCATACAGATGTCAGCACAAAATCATTGATATTTTTTCTTTCGATAGGCACAAGAAGAAAATGGTCAAAAGAAGAGGAAGACGAGCTGAGAAAATATTTTTCAATTTATTTTGATAAAACGACAAGAAGAACTTGCCCGACTCAGAAAGAATGTCTTGAAGCTATATCAGAAAGTCAAAAGTGTGGTGGATCTTTGCACAAGCGTGGATGGGAAACTATAAAAAAGAAAATGAACCATTGGATAAAGAAAATGTAAAATATTTCAAAAAGTAATGGAATTATTATGGAATAATTCACATAAGTTGGATACCTACTCGAGTAGGTATGGTCAAAAGATGAGGTAGACGAGCTGAGAAAATATTTTTCAATTTATTTTGATAAAACGACAAGAAGAACTTGCCCGACTCAGAAAGAATGTCTTGAAGCTATATCATAAAGTCAAAAGTGTGGTGGATCTTTACACAAGCCTGGATGGGAAACTATAAAAAAGAAAAGGAACAATTGGATAAAGAAAATGTAAAATATTTCAAAAAGTAATGGAATTATTATGAAATAATCCACATAAGTTGGATCCCTACTCGAGTAGGTATGGTATGTGTAATTTTCTGCACGTTTAGAAGGTTTTAATTTTTAACCATTATACGCTTCAAAATATTGTATTTTATACATGCATCGCTACATTTTCACACAGATTTTAGAATTATACTTATCTTTTCACACGTCTTTCTTTTGAAAACAAAGACATATACTATATTTCAAAGCACACGAATTTATTGACTTTGAGAATGTTGGAAGAAAAAAAATTGAATGACATTTTCCCAGGGTCAACTTGATTGAGTGAACTGGGGGTATAGGTGTAGCTTACTAAGGAAAAACTTTACTTTCCTCTTCATGTATTCCCTTTGAATTCAATGAAACTTTGCATAGTTATCAGTATGAAAAGAGATGATGTGTTTTGTATATATATTTTTAAAAATTACATGGAAAAGATCTATCAAATTGATTCAGAGTCCTGTTTAGCTGAGTGGTTTAGGCAATTTTTATACACCAACTAAGGACAAGGTCACTGACACATATGCTATTATATAGTTGAATAGAATAGAAATGAAAAAAACATCATTTATTTTCACACAGTATAAAAGTTTTACTGCTCCAATAATCAACCAAAGAGAGCAATGTATTTGAATTGTACCTAAGTGTATTCATGAGCATTGTAAATGCAAATTATTCCTTCAAATTTAACTCTCTGGCATATTATGTAATTATAAATAATGTAATGTGTACATTGATAATTTTTCTGAAGTCTTTCTACAGTTAAATGTGAATATGTAAAGAAATTTGGAATCTCAAGAATTCAGAAGCATCAAAGATATAATGTGTCCATTATGGTAAATTGTGAAACAAATTAAGTAATATTTCTTAACTGGATCTGTCAAGTTAGAGGTCAATTTATACCATCTGCTTGAAGCAGAAAGCTTTTTTTTAAAATCAGTTTTCATGTTATGCTTGTTTTATTGTTTGAAACTTGACAAATTATTGAATTAGATTAAGTTGAAATAGGAAGTTTTTGCCTCCTTGATTTTTTTAATACAAAGATGTATTATTTGGAATGTAAACAAGTCTAGGAAAAAATGCATAATATAAACATAGTTGTACTTGAGCTTTTTTAAATTCTTCAAGTTTAACAGCTTTTGTTACAATGCAGTATAATAGTTTAAACATTGAGGTTTACCGTATGTAAGTATGCTACATTTCTGTGCAATAATACACCTTAAAAATTTACTTTGTGGTTGGCTAGGTTGCTGTGCTTGAATTTCTGTTGTAAATAAACTTAATAAACTGCAATTGACTCTTGTCTGTTGGTTGTCAAGGTTACCTGAGGCATCAAACATAGTCCAGAGGCGTGTTCAACAAAGCAAGCGCTCACGAACGCTATCCAAATTTCCCCATACGTGCAACACAAACTTGGGCGAGCACTCGCTCTGCTGAACAGGCCTCGGATGGATGTGCCAATTTATTTTTAGATATGTTTGTGCACTTAGTGCTCAGTAAATTATTTTATATTGTTCACTTGCAAGAGAACACCATTAACGCGACATATTTACCTGTTTGTTGCAACATGATGAAAACTGCATGTCAATTAAATTGCATCATTTCATTTACTGATTTAAAAAAATATCTGAAACTAATCTGGGAGTTTTCATCAATTTCATTAATCACATTAGCTTGCTTAAATGATTAACAGTCTATACATTAGAGGACATGCAACCCTTATATTATATTAGTTCATAAATTATAAACCTATTTAGCTAGCCCAGATAAAATTGGGAAAAAAGCTATAAATAATTCTATTATATGTATTTCTGAATAAGAGTACATTGCCCGGGGGCCTAATTTACATCCTGGATCCCATATTTAAAACTTCATATCTCTACAGAGCAGGGGTATGGGAGGGACCCTTTCACTCTGAAAAGGAATTTATGTTACAAGACCGGGAACCTATTTAGCAAGCACGGATAAAATTGGGAAAAAAAGCCTTATAATTCCATTATATGTATTTCTGAATAAGAGTACATTGCCCGGGGAGCTGGCAAACATCCTGCATCCTACATCTAGACTTTCATGATTTTACAAGTCATGGGTATGGGAGGGACCCTTTCACTGTGAAAAGGAATTTATGTTACAAGACCGGGAACCTATTTAGCTAGCCCGGATGAAATTGGGAAAAAAGCCTTATAATTCTATTATATGTATTTCTGAATAAGAGTACATTGCCCGGGGGCCTGGCTAACATCCTGGATCCCATATTTGAACCTTCATATCGCTACAGAGCAGGGGTATGGGAGGGACCCTTTAACTTTGAAAAGGAATTTATGTTACAAGACCGGGAACCTATTTAGCAAGCCCGGATAAAATTCGGAAAAAAGCCTTTTATTCTATCATACGTATTTCTGAATAAAAGTACATATCCCGGAGCTGGCTAACATCCTGGATCCCATATTTAGACCTTCATATTTCTACAGGGCCGGGGTATGGGAGGGACCCTTTCACTGTGAAAAGGAATTTATGTTACAAGACCGGGAACCTATTTAGCTAGCCCGGATGAAATTGGGAAAAAAGCCTTATAATTCTATTATATGTATTTCTAAATACAAGTACATTGCCCGGGGGTATGGCTTACATCTTGGATCCCATATTTAAACCTTTATATTTTTACAGGTCAGGGGTATGGGAGGGACCCTTTCACTCTGAAAAGGAATTTATGTTACAAGACCGGGAACCTATTTAGCAAGCCCAGATAAAATTCGGAAAAAAAGCCTTATAATTCTATTATATGTATTTCTGAATAAGAGTACATTGCCCGGGGGGCTGGCTAACATCCTGGATCCAATATTTAAACCTTCATATTTTTACAGGGCAGGGGTACGGGAGGGACCCTTTCACTGTCAAAATGAATTCATGTTACAATACCGGGAACCTATTTAGCTAGCCCGGATAAAATTTGAAAAAAGCCTTATAATTCTATTATATGTATTTCTGAATAAGATTCCATTTCCAGGGGGGCTGGCTAACATCCTGGATCCTGTATTTAGACCTTCATATTTCTACAGGGCCGGGGTATGGGAGGGACCCTTTCACTGTGAAAAGGAATTTATGTTACAAGACCGGGAACCTATTTAGCTAGCCCGGATGAAATTGGGAAAAAAGCCTTATAATTCTATTATATGTATTTCTGAATAAGAGTACATTGCCCGGGGAGGGCTGGTTAATGTCCTGGATCCCATTTCTAGACCTTCATATTTTACAGTGCATAGGTATGGGAGGGACCCTTTCACTCTGAAAAGGAATTGATGTTACAAGACCGGGAACCTATTTAGCTAGCCCGGATTAAATTTGAAAAAAAGCCTTATAATTCTATTATATGTATTTCTGAATAAAAGTACATTGCCCGGGGGCCTGGCTTACATCCTGGATCCCATATTTAAACCTTCATATCTCTACAGAGCAGGGGTATGGGAGGGACCCTTTCACTCTGAAAAGGAATTTATGTTATAAGACCGGGAACCTATTTAGCAAGCCTGGATAAAATTGGGCAAAAAGCCTTTTATTCTATTATACGTATTTCTATCCCGGAGCTTGCTAACTTCCTGGATCCCATATTTAGACCTTCATATTTCTACAGGGTCGGGGTATGGGAGGGACCCTTTCACTGTGAAAAGGAATTGATGTTACAAGACCGGGAACCTATTTAGCTAGCCCGGATGAAATTGGGAAAAAAGCCTTATAATTCTATTATATGTATTTCTGAATAAAAGTACATTGCCCGGGGGCCTGGCTTACATCCTGGATCCCATATTTAAACCTTCATATTTTTACAGGGTAGGGGAATGAGAGGGACCCTTTCACTTTGAAAAGGAATTTATGTTACAAGACCGGGAACCTATTTAGCAAGCCCGGATAAAATTGGGGAAAAAAGCCTTATAATTCTATCATATGTATTTCTGAATAAGATTCCATTTCCCGGGGGGCTGGCTATCATCCTGGATCCCATATTTAAACTTTGATATTTTTACTGGGCAGGGGGATGGGAGGAACCCTTTCACTGTGAAAAGGAATTTATGTTACAAGACTGGGAACCTATTTAGCTAGCCCGGATAAGATTTGAAAAAAGTCTTAAAATTCTATCATATGTATTTCTGTATAAGAGTACATTGCCCGGGGGGCTGGCTAACATCCTGCATCCTACATCTAGACTTTCATAATTTTACAAGTCATGGGTATGGGAGGGACCCTTTCACTGTGAAAAGGAATTTATGTCACAAGACCGGGAACCTATTTACTTAGCCTGGATGAAATTGGGAAAAACACCTTATAATTCTATTATATGTATTTCTGAATAAGAGTACATTGCCCGGGGGCCTGGCTTACATCCTGGATCCCATATTTAAACCTTCATATCGCTACAGAGCAGGGGTATGGGAGGGACCCTTTCACTCTGAAAAGGAATTTATGTTACAAGACCGGGAACTTATTTAGCTAGCCCGGATAAAATTGGGAAAAAAAGCCTTATAATTCTATTATATGTATTTCTGAATAAGAGTACATTGCCCGGGGGGCTGGCTAACATCCTGGATCCCATATTTAAACCTTCATATTTTTACATGGCAGGGGTATGGGAGGGACCCTTTCACTTTGAAAAGAAATTGATGTTACAAGACTGGGAACCTACTTAGCTAGCCCGGATAAAATTGGGAAAAAAAGCCTCATAATTCTTTTATATGTATTTATGGCACGCCAAATTCACAAAAATGAGCAAATCATAGTTTCACAATCGATAAACTAGGTTTATCGGTTGTAAACTATAGTTTACGGACTGTAAACTATAGTAAACAACATTAATCTATATTTTACATCTGTAAACCATATTTAACGCGATAATCTATGTTTCACAACCGTAAACTATACTTAACACCGAAAACTATCATTTGCGATTGCAAAACATAGATTATCTGATAAATACAGTTTCACGATTTGTAAACTATAGTTTACAAACCGTTAACTATAGTTAACGATCTGATAAATATAGTTTCACGATTTGTGAAACTATGATTAACAACTCTTAACTATAGTTTACGATTGTAAGCTATAGTTTACAAACGTGAATCAATGTTTATCAACAAAATCTATTGTTAGCGCTTATTACCGACAGATAAACTTAGATTAGCATTCCTAAACTATAGTTAACAACCGTTAAATATAGTTTTACAGAGGAAAACTATACTTTACGAATCGTTAACTATAGTTTACGGTTTGTAAACTATAGTTTACGGTTTGTAAACTATAGTTTACAGTCGATAAACCTAGTTTATCAATTGTGAAACTAGGTTTAGCTCATTTTTGTGAATTTGGCGTGCCATATGTATTTCTGAATAAAAGTACATATCCTGGGGGCTGGCTAACATTCTGGATCCCATATTAAGACCTTCACATTTTTACAGGGGAGGGGTATGGGAGGGGCCCTTTCACTGTGAAAAGGAATTTATGTTACAAGACTGGGAACCTATTAAGCTAGCCCTGATAAAATTGGAAAAAAAGCCTTATAATTCTATTATATGTATTTCTGAATAAAAGTACATATCCTGGGGGCAGGCTAACATCCTGTATCCCATATTTAAAGCCTCATATTTTTACAGGGCATGGGGATGGGAGGGACCCTATCACTTTGAAAAGGAACTGATGTTACAAGACCGGGAACCTATTTAGCTAACCCGGATAAAATTGGTAAAAAAAAAAAACCCTTATAATTCTTTTATACAATGTATGTATATCTGGTTAAGAGTACATTGCACGGGGGGCTGGCTAACATCCTGGATCCCATATTTAAACCCTCATATTTTTACAGGGCAGGGGTATGGGAGGGACCCTTTCACTGTGAAAAGGAATTGATGTTACAAGACCTGGAACCTATTTAGCTAGCCCGGATAAAATTGTGAAAAAAAAAAGCCTTGAAATTCTATTATATGTATTTCTGAATAAGAGTACATTGCCCGGGGGGCTGGTTAACATCCTGGATCCCATATTTAAACCTTCATATTTTTACAGGGCAGGGGTATGGGAGGGACCCTTTTCACTGTGAAAAGGGATTTATGTTAAAAGACCGGGAACCTATTTAGCTAGCCCGGAAAAAATTGGGGAAAAAAGCCTTATAATTCTATTATATGTATTTCTGAATAAAAGTACATAACCCAGGAGCTGGCTGACATTCTGGATCCCATATTTAAACTTTCATATTTTTACAGGGCAGGGGCATGGGAGGGACCCTTTCACTGTGAAAAGGAATTTATGTTACAAGACTGGGAACCTATTTAGCTAGCCCTGATAAAATATGAAAAAGGCCTAATAATTCTATTATATGTATTTCTGAAAAAAAATAAATATCCTGGGGGCTGTCTAACATCCTGGATCCCATATTAAAACCCTCATATTTTTACAGGGCAGGGGCATGGGAGGGACCCTTTCACTTTGAAAAGGAATTGATGTTACAAGACCAGGAACCTATTTAGCTAACCCAGATAAAATTGGGGAAAAAAGCCTTATAATAGAAATGTATTTCTGAATAAGAGTACATTGCCCGGGGGGCTGGCTAACATCCTGGATCCCATATTTAAACCTTCATATTTTTACAGGGCAGGGGTATGGGAGACACACTTTCACTGTGAAAAGGAATTGATGTTACAAGACCGGGAACCTATTAAGCTAGCCTGGATAAAATTAGGAAAAAAAGCCTTATAAATCTATTATATGTATTTCTGAATAAAAGTACATATCCCGGGGGCTGGTGTACATCCTGGATCCCATATTTAGACCCTAATATTTTTACAGGTGAGGGGTATCTTAGGGACCCTTTCACTGTCAAAAGGAATTTATGTTACAAGACCGGGAACCTATTAAGCTGGCCCGGATAAAATATGGAAAAAAAGCCTTATTATTCTTTTATATGTAATTCTGAATAAGAATACATTGCCCAGGGGGACTGGCTTACATCCTGGATCCCATATTTAAACATTCATATTTTTACAGGGCAAGGGTATGGGAGGGACCCTTTCACTGTCAAAAGGAATTTATGTTACAAGACCGGTAACTTATTTAGCTAGCCCGGATAAAATTGGGAAAAAAAGCCTTATAATTCTATTATATGTATTTCTGAAAAAGAGTACATTGCCCGGGGGGCTGGCTAACATCCTTGATCCCATATTTAGACCTTCATATTTTTACAAGGCAGGGGTATGGGAGGGACCCTTTTACTGTGAAAAGTAATTTATGTTACAAGACCAGGAACCTTTTTTGCTGTCCCGGATAAAATTGGAAAAAAGCCTTGAAATACTATTACCGTATATGTATTTCTGAATAAGAGTACATTGCCCGGGGGGCTGGCTAACACCCCGGATCCAATTATTAAAACTTCATTTTTTTTTACAGGTCAGGGGTATGGGAGGAACCCTTTCACTGTCAAAAGGAATTCATGTTATAAGACCGGGAACCTATTTAGCTAGCCCGGATAAAATTGTAAAAAAAAGCCTTGAAATTCTATTATATGTATTTCTGAATAAGAGTACATTGCCCAGGGAGCTGGCTTACATTCTGGATCCCATATTTAAACCTTCATATTTTTACAGGGCAGGGGTATGGGAGGGACCCTTTCACTGTCAAAAGGAATTGATGTTACAAGACCTGGAACCTATTTAGCTAGCCCGGATAAAATTTGGAAAAAAGCCTTTTAATTCTATTATATGTATTTCTGAATAAGGGTACATTGCCCGGGGGGCTGGCTAACATCCTGGATCCCATATTTAGACCTTCATATTTTTACTAGACAGGGGGATGGGAGGGACCCTTTCACTGTCAAAAATAAATTATGTTACAAGACCGGGAACCTATTTAGCTAGCCCGGATAAAATCGGAAAAAAGGATTATAATTCTATTATATGTATTTCTGAATAAGAGTGCATTGCCCGGGGGGCTGGCTAACACCCCGGATCCAATTATTAAACCTTCATTTTTTTACAGGGCAGGGGTATGGGAGGGACCCTTTCACTGTCAAAATGAATTGATGTTACAAGACCTGGAACCTATTTAGCTAGCCCGGATAAAATTTGGAAAAAAGCCTTTTAATTCTATTATATGTATTTCTGAATAAGGGTACATTGCCCGGGGGGCTGGCTAACATCCTGGATCCCATATTTAGACCTTCATATTTTTACTAGACAGTGGGATGGTAGGGACCCTTTCACTGTCAAAAAGAATTTATGTTACAAGACCGTAAACCTATTTAGCTAGCCCGGATAAAATTTGGAAAAAAAACCTTATAATTCTATTATATGCATTTCTGAATAAAAGGACGTATCCCGGGGGCTGGCTAACATCCTGGATCCCATATTTAAACCTTCATATTTTTACAGGGCAGGGGTATGGGAGGGATCTTTTCACTGTCAAAAGGAATTTATGTTACAAGACCGGCAACCTATTTAGCTAGCCTGGATAAACTTGGAAAAAAGCCTAATAATTCTATTATATGTATTTCTGAAAAATAGTACATTGCCCTGGGGTCTGGCCAACATCGAAGATCCGATATTTAGAACTTCATATTTTTACAGGGGAGGGGTATGGGAGGGACCCTCCTACTGTCAAAGGGAATTTATGTTACAAGACCGGGAACCCATTTAGCTAGCCCAGATGAAATTGGGAGAAAAAGCCTTATAATTCTATTAGATGTATTTCTGAATAAGGATACATTGCCCGGGGGGCTAACTAACATCGAAGATCCCATATTTAGACCTTCATGTTTTTACAGGGGAGGGGTATGGGAGGGACCCTTCCACTGTTAAAAGGAATTTATGTTACAAGACCGGGAACCCATTTAGCTAGCCCGGA
>PRKT01000190.1:354552-365465 GCA_003671525.1 Saccostrea glomerata
TATAGGAATGACTCTAATTCTTGGCCAAATTATTCGATTATAACCTGGTTTGGGTCAGTTTACGCTTTATAATCCGCGAAGCGGATTATAAAAAAGCGTAAACTGACCCAAACCAGGTTATAATCGAATAATTTGGCCAAGAATTAGAGTCATTCCTTATAATTTAATTTTTAAATAATTAAACAACTGTGGATGTAAAATTGTGCTGCTTTTTAAGAGTTCAAATTTGCCGCGCAATAATACATCCCTAGTAACGGAAGTGATTTGAAACAAGGGGACGTAATAACTTAAGGGGACGTAATAACAGATCTAGCGGCCATGATGTTTGTTTACACGAGGTAAGAGCGAGCTACTGTTTGAAGTTAAAAGTACATTTATTAAATTTAGAATTTTCCATGTAATTCCATGGACTGGAAATGTGGGATTGCATAGATACAAATGAATCAGCTGGTTGTCAAGGGGGTGTGTCCCCATACCAAACCAGGTTATTACGTTTTATTCTAGTGTTCCTTTTTGGAAATCAACCAATGAGAGACTAGAATATTATCAAAATTAAATTATAACAAAATAATTTGTATAAGCCATAAGTTTCCTCTTTCTTCTTTTTATCCCCAAAAGAAGTTTTGAAGTGTACATGTATATAGGAATTATCTTGTCCATGTAGATGTCTGCTCGTTTCGATAGCTGTCTGGTTGCCTGTGCAAACGGGTCCGATCCATATCTTTCTTATGGTGAAACTTTATAATCTAGTTTTTCCTACAAAAATTACAAAAGATCCTACAAATGTTTCCCATAAAATAAGGATGAGTAATGACCTTAACCGAAGGTCATTTAGACACGTTCAAGGTCACTAAGAGAAAAAATTCATAATTTGTGTCCGGCCCATATCTTTCTTATGTATAAACTCTGTGAGTTTAAACTCTGTGAGTTCCCATTTTACCCAAAGATTACTTATTACTTAAGGTTGTAATTTTCTTCCCCATGCAAAAAACTTGAATTTACCACTGTCATGACCTTGACTCATAATTTGTGCAAGTTCGAGGTCACTAAAAGAAAAGTGAATGATTTATTTCTAGTCCATATCTTTCGTTTGGAGAAATTGGTGGGTTCTTCTTTGATACAACGATTGCTTATGACCCAAGTGTTTGATATTACCATTATTCAAGGTTAATTGTGTAAGTTAAAGGTCACTGGATAAAGAAAAATGAATTTATGTCCGATCCATATCTTTCAGAGATGATCGAGTTTCTATTTTATTTGGGCAAGTTCAAGGTCTTGTCCATATTTTCACTTCGAAATAATTTAATTCCTTCATCAATTACAAATATCCATACATGTTCAAATGTCAAAGTAAGCCGTCCACTGTAAAAGTCAGTATCTCTTGGAATTAAAAGCCCACCAACTCAACGGAAAGGTTCCCGCGATTCTGTTTGGTATGCCACGACAGGTGTTGAAATGAAAGCCTTTTTTGGAATGAATATTATTATGGGGATAAACCAATTGCCTCGTATTGATATGTATTGGTCCGAAAACCCGTTTGTTGGTGAGTGGAAATAAAAAAAAAAATACTGAATACCATGAAATTTCACCAAATATTTTCAAGATAAAAAAACAGATAAAAAATAAATTTATATTTTTGTAATAAATAATATTTATTATAGGAATGACTCTAATTCTTGGCCAAATTATTCGATTATAACCTGGTTTGGGTCAGTTTACGCTTTATAATCCGCGAAGCGGATTATAAAAAAGCGTAAACTGACCCAAACCAGGTTATAATCGAATAATTTGGCCAAGAATTAGAGTCATTCCTTATAATTTAATTTTTAAATAATTAAACAACTGTGGATGTAAAATTGTGCTGCTTTTTAAGAGTTCAAATTTGCCGCGCAATAATACATCCCTAGTAACGGAAGTGATTTGAAACAAGGGGACGTAATAACTTAAGGGGACGTAATAACAGATCTAGCGGCCATGATGTTTGTTTACACGAGGTAAGAGCGAGCTACTGTTTGAAGTTAAAAGTACATTTATTAAATTTAGAATTTTCCATGTAATTCCATGGACTGGAAATGTGGGATTGCATAGATACAAATGAATCAGCTGGTTGTCAAGGGGGTGTGTCCCCATACCAAACCAGGTTATTACGTTTTATTCTAGTGTTCCTTTTTGGAAATCAACCAATGAGAGACTAGAATATTATCAAAATTAAATTATATATAAATAATAAAATACAAACAAAAAGAATAGCCCCTTGTTCCAAGAAAGAAATTGTATTTATTTTTAATCATCGCACTTTTTTATTAGGAAATGCTGGTTTCAAAACATGCATGACGAGAACAAGATTCGAAAAATTACTGCAATATCTGCATATCAATGACAACGATGCTCAGGCACCTGCTGGATCACCTAATTTCGACAGGTATGAAAATTTCCCCTCTTTTCCACATAAAAAAAGTTTCAGACACTTTGAAAAAAATATAAAATTAATTTTACATACCCCCCCCCCCCGCCAGTTTTAATTTTCAAGAAAAAGACTTTCATATTTTTCTCTAATTCAATGAATAAATTTTTAATAACTCGTAGAATGTTTCTAATATTTCAGACTTCATAAAATCAGGCCACTTATCAACATGACGAGAGAAAATTTCAAGAAGGTTTACAAACCAGGGAAGTGCCAAAGCATCGATGAGGGCATGATAAGGTATTTATAGGCCATTACATTTTATAATCCTTCTCTTATTCTTCGTGCACTCTATTCTTAGCTTATAAGCTATCGTGAAATCATCTTCATTTTAAATTACTCATTTCACATGTTTTTAAGGTACAAAGGACACCATTATGCCCAGCAGTGCACCCCAGGAAAACCGATAAAACGTGGTCTGAAGGTATACTTATACAGCATTTTTCAAAACTCATGTTTTCCAAAATATTATTAAAGATGATTCCCATTGATGCTTTTCAGTGAATATATATGGGGTAATATTTAGCTATCCATATCATTTTTTTTTATTGATCACTTTGTAATAAATTTTATGCATAAAATTATGATCTAAATTAATTTGACAATTCCACGGAACATAAAATGAATATTATATACACTTGAAGACGCTTTTACCACGTGCACTGCGCCACACGGGCGACTTTTAGATTAGAAAATCATAAAGTAACAATTTGATGTAAACGCTTGCCATCGAAATTCTGTAACAACTTGTACTGCACATAAATATATAACAAATACAGTACTTAACACGTATAATGACATTGAAATGTTTTTTTTTTAGATATGGATGAGATGTGAACCAAGCGGGTACACAAATGATTACCGAGTGTACCTTGGTAAACACGATTCTATGTGTGGTCCATCACTAGGGGAACGGGTTGTCAAACATTTATGCAAGCCTCTGAAGTGGAAAGGTCATCATGTTTTTTTTGACAGGTATTCAAGTATATGTATAACATTTTATTGGAGAGAGAGAGAGAAAGAGAGAGAGAGAGAGAGAGATCTAGAGATTTGAATGTTCTTACCAGTAAAATAATTAGAATGAATCAAAGATGAACTTGAAAAGGCTAAGACAGTCATTCTCAGCTTGAATCCTAAGGGAAGAAGCTTTTCGAGCATCAGATATGGCAAGATATACGCTTATATTAATATTATTAGCGCATTTAGCGAAAGGCACAAGTGAGCGCTTTTCGGATTAAAATTTGTCTACTGTGTGTCGCCGTCGTTGGTATTGTTGTTGTACACTTGTCATACTAGTAATATAATGATCAGGTGAGCGATGTGGCTCCCGTGCCTCTTGTTAATTAATGAAGGCTAAGCAATCTGAAATAACTATCATGAATATAGTCTAATTATTGTCTTTTTTCAATTGTAGATACTTTACTTCCATTCCACTCCTCCAAACTTTGGAATCATACGGGATATATGGATGTGGCACAATTATGTCAAACAGGAAAGGGTTTCCATTACAGCTCAGGAATCCACACCTTCCTGAGAGGGGCGATGCTGAGCAGATGCAGCACAATAATCTTGTTGCCACAGTCTGGAATGATGCTAAACCTGTATGTATATAATTACCCGTAATATTTTTAAATTGTACAAAATATATATGCTAACACTATGACTGTTCAATGCAATTCTATTTTGGTGACTTTTTTTGAAAGATAGACAAATAATGTAAGGATTTAAACTTGTTTATGTTATGGTATTTTTACTTTATTAGGTTCACATTGTATCTACAACTTCTGATCCTCTTGGAGATGGCCCAGCTCAGAGAAAGGTTCGGGGCGGAGGTGTAATTGTTATTCAGCGACCACCTGCTGTGGAACTCTATCAGGCAAACTACTATGGGGTAGATAGAACCCAGCAGTATAGGTCAAAGTGCCCTGTAGGCCGTCCGTCCAAGAAATTTTGGAAGTATCTGGTGAATTTTATTTTTGAAATTTCGCTAATTAATACCTTCCTGCTTTGGTTAGAGACCCCAGATACCAAAAAACCAACGAAGCATTTCTCGATGATCGACAGCAATCTGGCCATTGCAGAGAAACTTATTGGTGACTTTTCTAGCAGGAAGCGAGCGCCTTCGACTGGACGGGGGTTTCCTTGTATTAGTGTTGCCAGTGTCGACAGACATATAAGCACAAAGCTGACGAGACCACGTGGAAAATGTAAACAGTGCACACAGAACGGTCGAAGAAGTGACACATTTTTTGGTTGTAGCATTTGCAATGTACATCTTTGTAGAGGAGCTTGTTTTCAGGCCTTCCATGCTAATCACAATTTACTTGCATAAAAAGCCTAGCTTTGCATTCTATCAGTCATGATTGTTGTTTGTATATTTTCAACAGTAATAATAAATAAACAATGTACGGTTGATATCAAATATAATTTTAACATTCTAGATTTACATATTTTTTAAAATTCTTTTTTTAAAAGTGACACTTTGAAACAGTATTCACAAAGTTAACCTTTTTGAGATTTTTTGAGGTCAGATATTGGCATAACTAGCTCAATAAAAAATGTAAGGAAAACGTTAGGTTACCATGGCAAAACCCTCCATTAGAACCAATTGCAATAGACACAATTATGTTCCCTACTAGGGCCTAGTGACGTCTACCAGTGTACGAACTTTTATTGAAATCTAACAAAAACCCTCTGAGGAGTTGCAGTTTTTAAGATAGCTTTTACTATCACAGAAAAAGGACAGCTAGTTAGAGTGAAGAGCAGAGGGCGGTCACTTTGTCACTGTATTACCTCATCTGTTTTTTGACCAGAAAATCTAAAATTCAATTGAAAACTGACTATTTGAATGCTTTGTATGAATAGTATCAGACATTACTCTGCCAAAAAAAGAATGTTATTCAATTTATATTTGTGCATCTCCAAAGAAAACGTGAAAAGTCACATTTTTGCAGTTTCGGGATGCATTCGGTTGCCATGGCAACCGTTACGCCATTTTATTATACCAAATAAAATTCTTCAGCATTTTACCTTTCAGAGTATATATGGGTTACTCTCTTTATAACAGTGAGTAAAAAGCTTCCTAATTTTTATCTGAAAAATTTTCTCTCAGTTTGAACAATCTCTGGGGGTTAAAGGATGCTTACGGATGACGGACATTATGCCCCCCCCCCCCCCCCCCCATATGTCAGTAGGAATTATTTCATTTCGTGTTTTAATTTTGGTATAGATTTTGGTAAAATAGTCTGAAATGCAAATGGTGAATAAACATAAAAAATATTTTAAAAAACCAAATTTCTACCTCCATTTGACCCCCCGGGCAAAATGAAAATTCCGAAACCTTACTGTATATCTACATGACTCCACCAACCATCTCTTAAAAGATGATAGGGCTATAAAGTAAAATGTAACAAGAGTTTAGGGAATTTTACCTCCATTTGACCCCCGGCGCAAAATCAACATGTCAAAACCTTACTGCACATCTACATGACACCACCAACTATCTTTTAAAAGATGATTAGGCTGCTGAGTAAAATGTAAGAGGAGTTCAGGGAAAACGGAGCTTTTTGCATAAAAAACGTCATTTTTCGGCCCCCATTTGACCCCCCGGGGCAAAATTAACATTCCGAAACCTTACTGCACATCTACATGACCCCACCAACCATCTCTTAAAAAATTATTAGTCTACTGATTAAAATGTAGGGGAATTCAGGGAAAACGGGGCTTTTTACATAAAAAAACGTCATTTTTCGACACCTATTTGACCCCCCGGGGCAAAATCAATATTCCGAAACCTTACTGCACATCCACATGACACCACCAACCATCTACCAAAAGATGATTAAGCTACAGTGTAAAATGTAAGAGGAGTTCAGGGAAGACGGGGCTTTTTGCATAAAAAACGTCATTTTTCTGCCCCCATTTGACCCCCCGGGGCAAAATTAACATTCCGAAACTTTACTGCACATCAACATGACACCACTTACCATCTACTTAAAGATGATTAGTCTACTTTGTAAACTGTAGGAGGAGTTCAGGGAAAAAAGAGGGTGACATACGGACGGACGGACATGAGTAACAACAATATACCCGAACTTTCTTTAGAAAGTGCGGATATAAAAATCATATCTCTCCATTTAGTGATCAAGTGTTATTAAAGCATTTTATGGATATGTAGATTATGAACTTAAAATGTTTCTGGATTTTTCTTTATTTTAGTGATATATGAAATAAAATATTATGTCTACCTAATATCTCAGTATATGGAATGGTTTTGCAGTAGGCAACCTTTCCCTTGTTAGCTCACCTGAGTCGAAGACTCAAGTGAGCTTTTCTGATCACATTTTGTCCGGCGTCCGTCTATCTGTCTGTCCGTCTGTAAACTTTTCACATTTTCGACTTTTTCTCAAGAACCGCTGGGCCAATTTCAACCAAACTTGCTACAAAGCATCTTTAGGTAAAGGGGATTCAAGTTTGTTTAATTTTTCTCATTCATTACTTATTTATTTTTCTTTTTTGCTTCTAAAGGTAATATTGCATTGTTGTGCTCAAGAATTTGTTATTTACATTTCTTGAACACATAAAGTACAGACCTGCTTTTTTCAATGGAGAAGTGCAATTTCCCAGACCAATAGATATCAATTACTCCCTTCCCTGCACATACAAACACCCGACATCCGGTGTAACGACGAAAAGTGACCCCCGTAGAATATTGACCGGGGGTCATTTTTCTACCTAGAAAATGACCCCCCGGTCAATATTCTACGACAAGTAGAGTCATTTTTCGACCGTAGAAAAACATTCCAGACCAGTAATTCTACGACTCCACACACGTTGAAAATTGACCCCCATAGAAATTTGACCCCCTACTTTTTTATCCTAAAAAACCTTCTATCTGTGTCTCCTGATATTTTTTCAGACTTCAAATGTAAGTAGGGGGAGTTTTTATGTACTTCAATCATTTCTTTCATATATTTGATTGCATATCTAAATAGTAGCATCACAATCAATGTATCTGGTATTGATTTATTTTTGGCTTGCAGAATCCCAATGAAAAACTTCAAGAGAACTGTTCAACAATACATTCAAGAATTATTGTGAATCAGATATGGATACTCAAAAGTTCCAAAGAACTTTTGGACGATTTGAAATCACAAGATTTTTCTAAAATCAACAGCTTAAAAACCTAGGACTTTTCAAGTTTATACACAACCCACGATAAATTAAAGTCAAGTCTTTTTATATCATTGACAGGTACTTTTTCATCATTCGTAAGTTTAATGGTCGATACAATGATTTTGTCAGCAAATAAAATTTATCATTGAGTTAAATGATGACTGACGTTTTGCATATTAAAATCAAAAATTTATAATTATTAAATTATTGAAACTTTTAAACATTTTTTCTGACACTAGCGAGAAAATGACCCTTTAGAAATTAAAATGACAACTGTGGAAACTTACTGTATCAAATGTTTAACATTCAAATTAAAAAATTGTGGTCCTGGCTTTCGGTGTCTTTGTGGGTGAGATGTCACTTTTAGGACACCTGAGTAAACTCAGCGTTAACATTTGAACATTTTCAGCTTTTTCTCTGCTCAACCAATTTCAAGCAATTTTTGCACAAAGCATCTATGGGTGAAGGGGAAAAAATTGTGAATTTCATGATCCCTGCCAAAACCCTTGGGGCCTAGGTGGTGGGACCAAAACCCCTAAAATTAGTGCAAACATTAAAAATATTCTTCTATAATTCTGGACATCAAACATTCAAACTGTTGGGATGATTGTAATCAGCATTGAGTTCTCTACCAAAATTGTGAAATTCATGGCCCCTGGGTCAGGGGTTCTGGTATTAGGGCGGGACTCTTTTGATTTTATAGTGAAAATGCATAAATTCTAAAAAAAAAAAAATTCTCTTCTGCTCTTTGATATTTAACCAAAGAACAATGTACATATTATGATAAGGAAGGATGCGTCTTCCCAATTTGTGAATTTCATGGCCCCTGGGTCAGGGGATTCTGGTGTTAGGGCGGGGCTCTGTTGGTAATATAGTGAAAATGCATTAATTCTTTGAAAATCTTCTTCTCTGCTCCTGGGTTTTAAACAAACAAAGTACATAGTTATTATGACCGAGAATGCTTCTTTTAAAATTGTGAATTTCATAGCCCATGGAGGAGGGGTTCTGGTGTAAGGGCAGGGCTCTTTAATTGTTTACATAGTGAAAATACATTAATTCTTTTAAAAAATCTTCTCCTGGGTAAGAAATAAACTAACCAAGTACATGGTTATATTGTATAAGTCTGCCTCTTCCAAAATTGTGAATTTCATGGCCCCAGGGTCAGGGGTTCTGTTATTAGGGTGTGGCTCTATAATGATTATATTGTGAAAACGCATGCATTCTTTGGAAATCTTTTCCTTCGCTCCCTGGTATAATGCCAATGATCTAAATTTATATTTATGATAAAGAAAGGTGCCTGATCTTCCCAAATGGTTAATTTCAGGGCCCCTGTATACGGGGTGAAGGGGGGTGGGGTCAAAGTCTTTAAATAAAGTAATACTTGGAAATCTACCCTTTGATATCAACCACACATTTTTGATGAAATGAAATTTATAAAATTTCCAAAATTTTGAAATATGTGGCCTCAGGTTCAGTGGTTCCTCTGGGTTGGTGTGCACAACTGGTGGTTATAAAGTGGAAATGCATTTTCTCTCCGTTACTCTGAGCTGCCTTTGGTTATTAAGTAACCAAAATAAGCATGCAAAGTGTATATTTATGATAAACAATGGTGCCTCTTTCAAAATTGCGAATTTCGAGGCTTTTGGTTTAACACAGTCTAAACAAATTCAGTTGTTGGAAAGTTGTTACATGTTCTTCAGGTGACCTATAAGGCCCGTGGGTCTCTTGTTTATGGCATATTGTCTCAAATATGAACCCTTTATCATATGTCATTCAGAAATCATCACTTAAGTAGGATTTTTTAAAAAAAAAGGGTCAATCGTGAAGGTCAGGGTCAATGGGTCACAAATCATAGCATGCTTGGAAATATCTTGTCACAGGTAATACAAACGTCAAATATGTAGGCCATATCTCCTATCAAGATAAGGAACAATATGTGTTTGTGAAACACTGATGACCCCGTACGGCAACATAGTGAAGATTAACATTTTCCTAAATGCAAATTAAATATATTATTACCTAATTTTTTTTTTATCAAAAGTAGGTCAAACTCCAAAGTCAAGGTCATTATTGATATCCAATAAAAGGTCCTGTCACAAGGATTAAATATGTGTGGCAAGAAAGCCTCATCCCTAACTGTGTAAAAGTTAGGATCAAGTTTTGCTTTTTAAAACTAAGTTAAACTCCAAGGTCAAAGTCAAAGAGTCAAAGTTCTTTGTATCCAATGAAAGGTCTTCTCACAAGGATTACATAACTATGTGAAGTATGAAAGCCCCATGTCTTACTATTCAAAAGTTAGGCCAAGTTTTATCACAAGTACAGAAATCTCGAAGGTCAATAGGTCAAGATTGTTGATATCCAATGAAAGGACTTGCCACAAGGAATGCATATGTGAAATGTGAAAGTCCTAGTATCTACCATTCAAAAGTTATGGCCTAAGTAAAATTTGAGAATTTTTGTGTAAAAGTGGGTCAAATTCCAAGGTCAAGGTCAAAAGATCAAAATGTTGGTACCCAAAGGAAGGTATTGTCACAAGAAATATACACGTAAAATATCAAAGTCATTGCTCCACTTCATCAAAAGTTATGAGCAAGGTTACAGTTTTTGTGACGGACGGACAGCTAATCAGACAGACTGACGGACTGACAAATGAGATTTAATGTCCCCTCGCTTTCGCGAAAGCGGGGGACAATAAACGATTCTTTGAATGTGCATTTCTTTGTCCTAATACTCTTAGAACATTTTAATACATAAAGATATTGTTTTCTTTTAATGGGGATAAAACGGTTTGTATATTATTAATGTAAGGTATTGTATATAGCTTTGATTTCGTTATTTAAGCTTAAAAGCTTTAAAGAAAATAACACTTCAAAGCATAAGGCTGCTTGATATTACCCGTATTAATTCGCCTAACAAGACTATTCCAACCAAAACGAAAGTTTTTGCATCTTAAAAATTACAGGGGGTCATTATTCTACGGGTCATTTTTCTACAATGCACACGGAGAAAAACGACCCCAAGGCCATAATTTCTACAGAAAAGAGGGTCATTTTTCTACGTAGAATATTGACTGAGGGGTCAAATTTCTATGTAGAAAAATGACCCCCGGTCAATATTCTACGGGGGTCACTTTTCGTCGTTACACCGGCCCAGTTACGTATTTAAAATATTTAGGGGGCAGTCAGAGAAAAATAAACTGTTAAATTTAATTTTAAAAAACTTCAAATTAATTGAGTGGCGTTTCCCAGACTTACAGATATACCCCCCCCCCCCC
>PRKT01000190.1:368792-380945 GCA_003671525.1 Saccostrea glomerata
AAATATTGATTTAATTGGCGTGTCATTTCAAAGTTTTTCGCGCAGTAACTGGAAGAATGATAGATGTGCATTGAAATGTTTCTTCCGACTATTATCTACGGTGATCAAATAGGGTGCCATGAAAATGTGTCCAAAAACGAGAACATTTCTCTAAGGCATGGATTAGCAATGAACTTCTGTTGCATGCAACTGAAATAAAAAGAAGACATCAAGAAAAAAAAAGAAAGTATAAGTATGAATATGAATATGAGCCTAAACATGAAGAAAACAAACACAACGTGAGAGACAGTTGTGGCATACAATAATGAATCACCCTAATTCTTACAGGTACTAACCTACCTGTATGAGGTATCAGAATATGAAGTTACCTGTAAGATCTTCCAGATAGTTTATTTATTAACTGTAATAGGCACCAGGTTATGAAGCTACTTATGTAGTGTTAATATGAATCAGGGTATGATAATTTCTATCTCTACAACAGATACCGACATAAAAAGCCAATCACCTATAAAAGGGACTACATGTATATATGGAACTCTCCACCTGTAAGAGGTATAATTCAGAAAGAGAAGCTACTTACCTCAATTAGGTACTTCTAAAATGTACGGAATTGTACTTCAGCTACCCTTATCAAGTACCAGATATTTAACCATTGTTCAAGTACATCAAACATCGCACCTCTCATACACGTCATTAAAACGAACCAATCTGTAGCAGGTACACGATTTTAGCTCACCGACCTGTAACAGGTACCAGATATTTACACACACAATACAATTCTAGTACTTTAACCCTCCTAACTCTTCCAGATGTCTGATTATGACATACCGACCTGTAACAGGTACCAACTTTAGCTCCCGACCTGTAACAGGTACCAGATATTTATGCAATCAAATTGCAGTACTTTAACCTTCTAAATCGTACAGATGTCTAATTTAAACATACCGACTTGTAACATGTACCAGATATTGAAGCTTCTGACCTGTAACAGGTACCAGATTTTAAAGCTACTGATCTGTGTAACAGGTACAAGACTTAAAAGCTATCGACCTGTAAAAGGTACCAGATATTGAATCTACCGACCTGTAACAGGTACCAGATATTAAAGCTACCGACCTGTAACAGATACAATATTTAAAAGCTGCCGACCTGTAAAAGGTACCAGATATTGAAGCTACCGACCTGTAACAGGTACCAGATATCAAAGCTACCGACCTTTAACAGGTCCCAGATATTAAAGCTACCGACTTGTAAGCGGTACCAGATATTAAAACTACCCACCTATAACAGGTCCCAGATATTAAAGCTACCGACTTGTAAGCGGTACCAGACTTCATAGTTATCGATCTCTAACAGGTATCAGATTTTGATGCTACCGACCTATAATAGGTACCAGATAGAAAAGCGACCAACCCTGTAAGCGACACCAGATTTAAAGTTTTCGACGTACCCTCAACTAGGTCCTTAGGTCCCCTGCTCAGTTCACAACTATTGGGCCTGTTTACTCCGCTACAAAATGTAGTTCGTTGCACACGTAAAGTGAAAAATAGAATAGATAATCGAAATACTGTGAAAACTTCAGGTGTAAAAATAAAAGCAGAAATATTACTTTTGTCAAAAGAATAAGCATCTGATAGGTATTAGAAAATATACATGGGGAGCAATATTAACTGCAATCTTATAAGATGTATGATAAGTATAATTTTCATAGCTATGGATTACATTGGGTAACCTGTGGTCTCCCATATGATTTTATTATTCAATGCGAGGTTATATTTATTTTTTAACACAGTACCTAACCTCTGATCTCCTTAACCGACTTTCAGTCTTTGCATCTCTAACAAGCTGTGAAGGGGGGGGGGGGGTCTTGCCCACTTCCACCCATCCCCTACCTATTCATTTCGCTCGGACTTTTCACCGATCCTTTAACATAATGGAATAATTATTTGTTAAAAACAATTTTATGTGTCATTTGTCTTCCTTATGAGGCCATGCCTCAATAGACGACCTCATCAGTTTAACACTTTTGGCTTTATATATCTTACAGAGAAGATGTACCCCCTTTATTGCAAAGGTTGGGGATGAAGTTCTCCTCCCCTTATTTCATGGAATGTACACATCAAAGTCATAAACAAATCAAAACTACATTTAAAAAAAAAGAGAAATAAAACTTTAAAAAATGCACAAATGATGATTTATTTTTGGAATATACATACTGTATTTGTAGACAAGCAAGTTGACTAATCCTTCAAATTCCAATTACATACATTATTTAGAGAATTCGGAGATATTGTGTACTTTTTTTCCTGTCAAAATATTATAGCCTCAACGTTTTTTGTAGTGGATTTGAAAAATAATTCTACACATACAAAAATTTTGAAATTATTGTCTCCTTAAAACTTTCTTGGCATCCTAATAATGTACAACAAATGATTGCCTTTGCATCATTCATATACTACATTGTAAGACATGATGTCTTTATTGATGTTCAGTTCAATATAAGACTACCGCTTGTTTCCATAAACTTGATACGGACACCAGAAGTAACAAAAAGTTTATATGTCCTGGGATCACTTTATGGTTTATATCATTAGGGGACAGAGCTAGCTGATCGAGGTCACCTTATATTGCACATCATTAGGGGGACCAGAGGTCACCTTATAAGTACATCAATATGGGACCAGAGGTCACCTTATATATACAATCAACAATAGGGGACCAGAGGTCACCTGAAATATACATCAATAGGGGGACCAGAGGTCACCTAATATTGTACATCGATAGGGGGATCAATGCTGACCTCATTTGTACATAAATAGGGGACAAGAGGTCTCATATGTACATCAATTTGGGACCAGAGGTCACCTTATATATACATCAATAGGGGACCAGAGGTCACCTGAAATGGGCTCACCAAATGTTGTAAATCATAATAGAAGCCAGAGCTGGGTCACATCATGTCTGAAAAGGGAAACCATACATGTAGGTCTCCATATATTATACACATGTATATCATTTGGGATAACAAAGGTCACAGAAGTTTTTGTAGCTGAATACGAGGACCCGGGGTCCCCTGTGCTTGATTTTTATTAGAAAGACCAGAGGTCTATCAGTAATATTTATAGTATACCAAAATTTATTGTGATCTTTGGTCTAATGGTCACATAAATTTGTGTTTGTGAATATGGAGATCCGTGGTCCACTTAAATTTGAACATCATAGGGATACCAGAGGTCTCCCTAATGCTGTACTAAATAAGTTAATGTAATCTTAGGTCTCCCTAATTATGTACGTTATAAGGGAACCTCTGGTCTCCGAATTCGTTATCTCTGGTCTCCCTTATGATGCATTATCTATGGGGGGCTTAAGTGTCCCTATTAATATATAAAAATGAAGATCACAGTTCTCATTAAATACGGAAATTAGGGAATCTTTTAGATTGATCATTAAAAGAGAGACCAGAAGGCATATATAAAATACATATGAATGAGATGGTCCAGAGGATCCCAGAGGTCCATGGGCATTATAGGTACTTGATAGGTCATCTGAATTTCATGTAAAAACTTTCCAGCAATTTAATTTTGATCGTGTTTTGAACTAGAGACCATGGCAATCGTATTTTGATAAAAAACAACAACAATGATTATCATAAAAGTTTTGATATACCAAAGAACAGATTTCAAAGCATTGATTTACTTAAAGTATTGAATTAGAGCCAAAACCCCAACCCCACCCCTCGATGGTATAGCTAGGGACCTTGAAATTCATAATACTATAAGAGGATTCCTTGCTTATTATAACTATATAAAGAAAGTTTAATTAATATCAAGGAGCAGCGAAGAAGATGTTTTAAATAATTAATGTATCTTCAAGTTGACTTTACAATTTATACAGCACCATCCTAAAGTCAGAACCCTTGACCCCGGAACAATGGATTTCACAATTTTGGTGAAAGAGTCAATGCTAATAACAATTCTGCCTACAGTTTGACGACTTCATGTCCATGAGTAAAAAAGATTACTATTCTATAGATGTTTATCCCAAAATTGGTTTAAATGGTTCAGGAATTGCAGAGAAGAAGCTGATAACGCTCAAATGGTAACGCACAATGCAAAGCATATGGTGCACGAGGATTGACAAAAACAGATACATGTAGCAATAAGTCACCTTAGTTCACTAAAGTAACCACAGAAGAGGAACCTCTGATCTCCCTATTGAATTACAATATAAGTAGCTAGCTTTTTGGCCTCCCTATTGCCTTACAATATAAGATGACCTTTGGTCTCCCTATTGCCTTACAATATAAGATGACCTCTGGTCTCCCTAATGACTTCCAATGTAAGATGACCTTTGGTCTCCCTATTGACTTACAATATAAGATGATCTTTGGTCTCCCTATTGCCTTACAATATAAGATGACCTCTGGTCTCCCTCTTGACTAACAATATAAGATGACCTTTGGCCTCCTTATTGACTTACAATATAAGATAACCGCTGGTCTCCCTATTGACTTACAATATAAGATAACCGTTGGTCTCCCTATTGACTTACAATATAAGATGACCTTTGGTCTCCCTATTGACTTACAATATAAGGTGACCTCTGATCCCCTTAATAATGTGCAATATTTGTCGTTCTCTAGTCGCCGTTATGATGTCCAGTATAAGGTGACTTCTGGTCTCCCTACGGATGTACAATATATGTTGACCTCATATTTGTGTACAGTTTAAGGTGTCTTTTCGTCTCCCTTTTAATTAACAGTATGAGGAAACCTCTGGTCTCCCCATTGACGTAATATATAAAGTGACCTCTGGTATCCCTGTTAATATAATATACAATGTGATCTGTGGTCTCCCTATTAATGCACAATATAAGTTGAGCTCTGGTCCCCCTATTGATGTTTTATAAGATGACCTATGGTTCTACTTTCGATTTTCAATAGAAGGTGACCTCTGGTCTCTTATTGATGTATAAAATAAGGTGCCCTTTGCCCCCGTCCCACTAATGTACAATTTAAGGTGTCATGTGGTCTCCCTAATGATGTACAATTTTGTGACCTCGTGTCTTCCAAATGATGTACATACATGCAATATAAGGTGTCCGCAGGTTCCCCCAATGATGTGCTATATTAGGTTACCTATGGTCTCCCTATTAATTGAAAATGTACGGTGACCTCTGATCCCTCTGTATAATGATATACAATATAAGGTAACCACTGGTCTCCCAACTGATAAGGTGACCTCAGTCCTCAGGTCTCCTTAATGATGTACTATATAAGGTTACCTCTGGTCCCCTAATTACCTTCACGTTTCTGTTAATATATCTATTAGGTAGTAGATCTGCATAAAGTTAGGAATATGATTATTTTGAAATAAGACAAAAAAACTGTCTTTCGTATTAAATACAATCAATATATTGGGTGACTTGAGGTCTCCATATTCATATCTATCAATTTACTTTTGTGCATTTAATGCCTGAAGATTTCAAAAATGGTTTATTACTACGCTAAATGACGAACTATATGCGGGGGACCCAAGGTCCTAGTTGAGCATACGTTTTATCCTTCTGCGTATACATGCCCCGTCCTAGCACTAGAACCCCTTATCCTGGGGCCATGAATTTCACATTGTTGGTAGAGGACTCAATTCTTACTCAGGATTTCAATCATGTCATTTAGTGATTGTGGTCCCACACTTCAGGCCCTAGGGGGCAGGGATCATGAAATTAACAAGTTTTGTTCCCCTTTAAACAGAGATGCTATATGCCAAAATTGGTTGAAATTGGTTAAGCCGTCTAAGAGAAGTTTTGAAAATATTCTAAAGCACGACGGCCGACGATCTACAAAGAAAACAGATAGCAATAGGTCACTTGAGTGAATCAAGTGACCTAAAAAATCAAAGGTTCATATGACAAAAAAGCACACTGGGTTGTATACAGCAACAAAATTTTACTACAAGAAACGAGCTCCAGAGGCCCAATGGCCTTAAGGCGATCTTATGATAAATTGCAAAACAATCAGTTCTACTTGAAGCCTCTAAATATTCCGCAAATTAGGATAAAGCCTTGAAGTTTTAAAAGCAGGTCATTATGATCAACATTTTGTTTAAAACAGAGATAAACCAAGATGAATCAACTGCCAAAACCCCTTATTAGCTTCAGCATTCAAATAAAGCCATGAGATTCCAAAAGTAGGCCATGCTGAACTACCTTTTGTTTAGGTAAACATACCCCTGGAACCGAAGGATGCCTCATCTGACAAAGGTTGATGATTTAAAAGTCTCTTTTACTTTAAATACATGTATGTAGATAAGTTCAAAAATATGTTAAAAATGTGACGTACTTTTGAGTCAACATTGTACGAGGTTCTTCGAAGCTGCTAGTATTTATTGTGAGCAAAATATTATCGAAGTTTATAAAAACAGTTTTGGTGTTTTCAAGACCTTTGTCAAAGGGTAATGCATTGAATGATTTTTAATCTACAACGAATTCTCATCATGTATGTAATCTTTTATTACTTGTAAGAAGATTGTACTTGCCATCAATATCGTCGATATCGGCGATAATGTCACGATATCGAATCCTCTTTTATTTTTTCTGATATTTGTAAGAAGGATAATTTCGTTAAACAGAAATTATTCTTTTATACACACAATTACAAAGAAATATTTTAGCAAACTATAAAGAAAACTAATTTGTTAATATTGTCCAAGAACCAATTCGATGTCGATATCGACGATATCGACAGCATTTTTGTATCGATCCTGACTAGAACCATAAAATGGAAATAATGGACACCATATATGAGACTTGGTGCCATTTTTATATCGTCGATATCGGCAATACCATGACGATCTTTTTTATACTGATAAGACACCGAAGAGATAAGACGTACTTCAAGTTGCTCCTGATCTTACCTGAGATACCTATACTGTTTTTGATTTGGATTATGATTCCTGTGTTAAAAAACACAATGTAGTAGATCAAATGATGGATGAAAGCTCAGGTTCAAGCTTTTTCAGATCAATTTTGGATTCTTTTTCTGGACTAACAAATCCAATAAATGACAGTCAGGATAAACTACAAATCAATGTGGATTTACCCAGCTTCCTAAAAGTAACCACCAACAAAAGGAGCATCACTATGAGTTTTGACAAGGTAAAATATGACGCCATTTTCTCATATCTTGCGCAGTGTAATGAATCAAAAGAATGTAGCAAGTGTGGTGATTCTGCTCTGCGCGTGGAGGAACTTTCGTTAGTTGTTCATCGTCTAATCCCTGTTGAGATTCTGCTAGGCTAGATATTTGGACTGACGCCGTCGCAGAATCCCTGGATGACTACTAATAATTCATGTATGGAAATTAAGTCCCAACTTCGGTCGACTATAGCAAGAATTATTCACCTTGACCACACTGCCGTTCGCTTCAATTAAGTCATTTAGTTGTTTATTTGACTCTCTGTCACTATTATTTATACATGGCCTACCGTTTAGGCATGTAAATCCCAACATAAAAATATTCACTGAAATCTTAGTTCAAAATATGGCTCCCGTGACGAAATTCTTTACCTCCTCGAATAAAAGAGTTCCTATACAGCAAAACTCGGTTATAACGAAGTCACCGGGACCTATGAAATTACTTCGCTATATCCGTAATTCGTTATAAGCGTATAAGAAATTCATTAAATTTATATAGCTGGGGATCCAAAATGAGTTCGTTATATCCGTAAATTCGCAATATCCGTGTTCGCACTAACCGAGTTTTGCTGTAGTCTGTTTTTACCCTATGTAATTTTGAACCAAGTATAATGTGACTATTGAACATCACATAGGGTAAAAACAGACTATAAGTAAACAATTTCGTCACGGAAGCCATATTTTAAACTGAGATTTCAGTGAATATTTTTATGTTGGGATTTACATGCCTAAACGGTAAGCTATGTATAAATAATAGTGACAGAGAGTCAAATAAACAACTAAATGACTTAATTGAAGCGAACGGCAGTGTGGTCAAGGTGAGTAATTCTTGCTATAGTCGACCGAAGTTGGGACTTAATTTCCAATTGTGAAGGAATTTTGCTTTGTAACATTTCTACTCTGAAAAAAAAATTATTTTTCCGGATTAAACATGTTAAAGTTTTAATATTTTTCATTAATACACAAAAAGATTGCCACTTTACCGAAGGATTAAAGTTAAAATTTGTGAAGGTGCAAGGATGTGTCAATCAAACCTGCCAAAAAATTTGAAGTTTTAATAACTTTTAAATGAAAAAAAAAGATTTTTAATTAATTTTTGTGTGAAATGCTTTTGAAATATATAATTCATGATATTATACAGAAAATATTAACTTCAAATCTGTGTCCAAGTTCCTTTAACCCCTTCACTTCCGTACCGGTCAAATTGACCGGTGGCGCGTTAAAACACGACTTCGCGAAAATAAGATCTCCGTATCTATTTTGTGGTAGCATGAAGGTATATAACCTATATATCATCTTTTTGGAAATTTTCTCTACTTTTAAAATATCTAAAAAGATTATATCTTGATTGCCGGTATTTAATCGATTTTACGTTGTAAAGACAAACGAGACTTTTTGAAAATGGCGTAATTTTCCAAAGCGATTGCCGAATTTCCAGACGATTGACAATTTTTTTCCTGATTAACTTTATAAGAAAGCATGGTATATTCTTAAAGAATATTTTCTCTACTTTTAAAATATGTAAAAATTATTGTTATTACTTTAATATATATTTTAAAAAAAAGAATTTTTTTTGCACTTATGTGTTTTTTATCGATTTTATTCGTAATATTTAAACAAAGCTCAGTTTTACGTTTATTTCTGTGTTGAAATAGGGAAAACAAAATAAAGCTGGTAATAGTAGAGAAAATTTCCTTTCCAACAAGCCCTTATATGCCTTCTTACACTCAGTATTTTCTTAATTACGATAATTTGAATTTGTGACCTTTGCATAGTTTTTATGGAAAAATCGGTCAATATTAACATGCATTCTCTGTAAGCACCAAAAAATTTACTATAGGGCTTGGAAACGACATATCTCCGATTTTGATGCAATTTCAACCACAGGTGCACCTTGGTACAAAACCAGCAAATATGGTGTTAGAAGTTTCTCACGTGCACCCGGTTGCCATGGAGACGGATCCATTGAATTTGACCATTTTCGGCCATTTTTGACCAAACAAAAGCATGAAAATTGAGGAAATATGAATGCATTTAAATCTTTATGTAGTGAACTCAAATATAAATCTTTGTATCATAAGAAAACATCAATTGTTAAAGAATACAGGGCATATAACCAGTTATTCCAGAATTGACCCCACTCTTAAAAAATGGTTTGGCAAAATAGCACAGTTTCTCAAAATGTGAAATATGGAAATTTTGGCATTTTTTGAGAAATTTAAGGCTAAATAAAAAAAATTGTCTACGGAAATTTTTCAAATCATGTGCGTGTCGTCAAACTTCAGTAATAGTAGTGTCCACTCATGAAAAAATTGGAGTGGGATCTCAATGCTATTTTTAGTAACATGTATCTAAAAATAGACATATTTCAGAAAAATCCAAAAAATGAAATTTGGGCAGAGTTTTAGATGCCATTGCTGGGTAATTATGAAATATACTGTAAAAGTCAATGTGCTAATGTCAGAGACTGGACACCAATAACTACCATGCATATTATTTGCAGGGATTTCCGTTTTCTGTTTATAGCTTCAAATGCCTAAATATAGACATGTCTCATAAAATGATGAAAAATGTCAATTTTTCCTCATTTTGAAGCTCCGCTGAATCATAAATAATAAAAATATGGATCTCTCCAATATTTCATTAATAAGAACAAGGAATAGTATAATATCTCACAAATTATTGAGGACAGGCTCTCATCTCTATAAATAGTACAAATGTCTAAAAATAGACACATATGAAATTAACTGTTTAATGTTGATTTTCCACTAATTCTCAAATTACAGATGGGAAATTTACCAACTTACTGTCACTAACTGTAACTGATATTATGTGACTGACAAGAACAAAAGAACATTCAATGAAATGCAGCATGATAAGCAAAGGTTTCTATTTCTATTTATAGTAACACGTGTTTAAAAATAGAAATAATGCAAAATATCGGGAAAATGTCGTTTTTTGTACTTTTTTCTAAAATTTTAGATGAATAATTGCTGACTATCTGTTTTTAATTGCTATTGGCATATGGTGACCAACAAGTAAATGAAAGCCTTATATCGAAAACAGAATGAGAAGCAGGGGTTTCCATTTCTATTTATAGTAGCACATGTTTGAAAATAGACGTACTGCAAAATATCAGAAAAATGTAGTTTTTTGTACTTTTTTCTCACATTTTGGATGAACAATTGCAGACTATATGTTTTTAACTGCTAATTGGCTTATGGTGACCAACAAGTATAAGAAAGCATATAAGAAATGGAGAATGAGAAGCAGAGGTTTTCATTTTTATTTATAGTAACACATGTTTTAAAAATAGACGTGATGCAAAATATCGGGAAAATGTCATTTTTTGTACTTTTTTCTAAATTTTTGGATGATAAATGCTGACAGTCTGTTTTTAACTGCTATTGGCATATGGTGACCAACAAGTAAAAGAAAGCCTTATATCAAATACAGAATGAGAAGCAGAGGTTTTCATTTCTATTTATAGTAACATGAGTTTAAAAATAGACATTCTGTAAACTATCGGAAAAATGTAGTTTTTTGTACTTTTTTTCACATTTTGGATGAGCAATTGCAGACAATATGTTTTTACTGCTATTGGCTTTCAGTGACCAACAAGTAAAAGAAAGCATATATGAAATACAGAATGTGAAGCAGAGGTTTTTATTTCTATTTATAGTAACGTGAGTTTAAAAATAGAAATACTGTAAACTATCGGAAAAATGTAGTTTTTTGTACATTTTTTCACATTTTGGATGAGCAATTGCAGACAATATGTTTTTACTGCTATTGGCATTCAGTGACCAACAAGTAAAAGAAAGCATATATGAAATACAGAATGTGAAACAGAGGTTTCTATTTATAGTAATACATGTTTGAAAATAGACATGCTGCAAGTTCTTGAGAAAATGTAGACTTTCGCACTTTCTTTCTAACATCAGGGATGGTCAAAGTGCAGACAAACGGCTTTTATTTGTTATTGACAGAATGTGACTAACTAGTGTGAAAAAGCTTTAGCTAAAGTGTATAAGAATAATGTTTAAGCGTATTTTTACATTTCTGCCTATAGTAACACATATTTATAAAAAATCAGGAAAATAAAGAATCATTCGTTTTTCTCAAATTAGGGATATGAAATTTGCAGTTAAACTTTCATTAGCTGTAACTGACATGGCTAATTGTATTCGGCGCGCCAGCGCGTCCACCTCATTCCAATACATATATCACAAAAGTATGTTCTCCCTGCATTAAAACAATCAAATGACAGCGATTTTCTTCATAAATTAAGCATTATTGTTTATACTCAGGTCGACAGCCCCAGCCCGATTGAAATTCTTTTGTTAGGGGGATCCAGAAAATTTTCCCTAGGAGCAGGTGTCTCAAATCACTATGTCAGTTTAAACTAGATCTGTCCAAACGGGACTAAATTTTCAGAGTTTTTCAGAGGTGCTAAATCATGAATATTTAATGGATCTTATTCTAAGAGAAGAGAGAAATGCTAAAACATTTTTAATGCAAATGTAATTGCTCATAATATTTTCATAAATGAAACGAAGGCGCATCCTAATAAAAAAAAAAACCAGACTAAATATATGGACCAGACACGAATTATGAACTTTTTCTGTCAGTGACCTTGACCTTGCATTAATGGCCTTGGATCAAAGTCATGACAGAAAATCAGGTGATAAGCAATGTTTGTGTGAAGTAGTAGATTCAGGTTTAGCCATAAAAAAGATATGGACCAGACACAAATAATTTTTTTTTCAAGTGACCTTGAACTTCCCCAAATGACCTTGCGTCAAGGTTATGACACACTCTTAGGTCATGAGCAGTCTGTGTGTGAAATGAGAACCTACCAAGTTCATCCATAAGAAAGATATGGAGCGAACACGATTATGAAATTTTTCTTCAGTGACCTTGAACTTCCCAAAATGACCTTGGTTCAAGGTCATGACA
>PRKT01000190.1:395760-413013 GCA_003671525.1 Saccostrea glomerata
ATATGACCTTGACCCCCTGAAGAACAAGAGTGTCAAGGTCAATTTTTAATACAAAAATGTTCTTTCATCTTTATGGCCCATATCTTACAAGCAATATCATGAAATATACAAAAAGTGTCTAGAATTTGTCCAGAATGTGAAATAACAAACATGTATATAGCCAAAAACTTTAAAATGATGTTGCTTAGCAACCACTTAAAGGTCATTAAACAGATATTTGAACTAAAATGATGCATGGATATTGCAGTTCTGATCCCTTCTTGAGAGTATATTCAGAATTTTCCATGTCAGCATCCATTGTGTAAAATTATGGCAAGAATATTGAAAAGTGTTGAAAAAAATTGATGAAACTTTTGCACTAATTTGACCTTTGACCTCCTAAAAATAGTTCTAATACGGTCAAACTTTATGACAATTTATCTGTTGTATGTCCCTTATAATTTTATGACCTCACATTTAACTTTTATATCTGCTGGGATGCATAAATGTGTCTAGGATGAGTAAAAAATGAAAATTTCTGCCCGAAAATTAAAGAATTCTGCGTTGCTTAGCAACCCCTTTTAAGTAATTATATGCAGAATTGAAAAAAAAGTTTATGTGTTTCATGTAGTACAGTATAATGCTCTTTTGTGGGTATATCCCAAATTTCCTATTTCAACATACATCATACTTAATATTTAGCTTAAAGATGACAAAGTATCAAAAAATTCCATAAGATTTTGCACTTAATTGACCTTTGACCTCAATTTTTACTAATAAGGTCAGTGGTTGAGTATCTAAACAGTCATAAAAAATCATCTGTAAGAAATTTCCTACAAATTGGTATGCATTATGCCTAGCTTTCCCCTTGGATAAAAAAGTTAGAAATAATTTAATAATGTCATGTCAAAAGACCTCCAAAATCACGTAAAATGCGCCGGAAGAGAAAGGGTTAAGTCTTCAAAATAATTTTTTACCTCTCCAAACTGTATGTTCAGAATGTAACAAAATATTATGTATATGCGCTGTGAAAAATTCCCCCACCGTTAAAATTCCTCGGGTAAAATATGCACCTCCAAAAGAAAGAAATTCCCTTAAAGCTACGCAAATATCTATGTCTGAAAATGAGATTAACAAAAGTCTTACATGTGAAAGTCTTGATTCAAACAAAACAATAAGCATAACAAATAAATGTACTCCGGTGAACACCGGATTTGGTCTTATCAAAAAGGGTTTGCGTTTTGGAAATTTTAATATTTGTCATCTTGTACCAAAATTGGATGAACTGAAATTAATGTTACAAAATGAACGATCTATGGATGTGCTGGGGCTTTGTGAGACTTTTTTACAGGACCATATTAGTGATTCGGATTTGAGTATAGATGGCAATGTATGGCACGCCGATTGGTTCAAAATTATTTTCTGCACGACCTTAAACAAAAATTACACGAGTAGGTAAAAACTTACACAAAGTGAGGAAAGTATACACAAAGTTATTGAAATTTACACAAACTACAGAAAAACTACACAATCAACAAAATATTTACACGATATATTGAGAAAATTACACAAACGTTAAAACGAAAACTGCACGAGTGAGAATACAACATCGACATAGTATACGACGCATCCTCATTGCGCACATTTCATTAATATTCATTAGAGAACAGCTCAGAGTGGCTTGGATGCTTGAAACATATACATGTACCTATAAATTAGTAACGTGTTAGTAATATTTATTTAATCTTTTTAAAAAGGATTCAGTCTGTTGGAATTTCGCTAGACTCTCAAGAATATGTACAATGTGTTTTATACATGTATAAATTTACACATAATCTTAAGTTTGGAATGTGAACAACTTTCTACACATGTATAAATAACGTAAAAGGGATGCATATTACCAGTTGTGTGTTTGATTGTTAGAGTTTTAAATTGTGTCATTCCTCTATCATTGTCTATATAGCAATTTCTTTTGTGTAAAATATTGATACAGTAAAGGTATTCATAAAAATTAATAAAAACAGCATGTGATGTAATACAAGACAGTTAACAACAAATCAAACTCTTCTCCTCCACCACCCACTGTGTGTATGTCTGTAATAATTGAGGATGTGGATGCGTGACCTTTTCATTTAGAGAGAACCCTCCCTGCTGGTGAAGGAATGCAAGACACCTGTACGCTAATCGATTTATAGTTATTTGACACATCCATAATACGTTTTGATTAAGGATTACTAGCAATTCATACAGAGATTTTGAAGCATTGTTGTGATCATCTGGGTTGTGGAATTTGACAGAAAACTTTTTGGAAATAAACAGTAAAAGATAAAAATAAGGCAAATAATTGCGCAACTTTAAGTTTTATATTGAAACAATCGAATATAATTATTATTTTTTTTTTATATAACTATGTATGTGACAAAGTAGAACATGCAGTCTTTAATTTTGTGTAGTGATTTCATAAATATCCATGAAAATGTAGAAAATTGTATGAAAATTGCAGTCGTTTTAGTTATGTGAATTTAAGCTTAATATATTATGTTTTTTTATCGAGTTTGCTTTGAATAAGTAAAATGCACATAAAGGAGTTAAAACAATTTCAAATTATAATATACAGACACATATAATATCAGTAAAGCATCGCTTTTGATAGTGGGGAGGGGGTTAGAATTTTTTTGGACAAATTACCCGAAAAGCCTAATTGCATGACAAGCGAAAAAAAGGCGGGGATGGGTGAGAAGTGTCCAAACTCGAAAATCCTATTTCGTTGAGGTAGTGAGGCACCTTCAATATTCCACCTTCTTTTCTAAACACATAAGCATATATTACTTAGATTAAAACTACCAAACAAAAAAGGGGACGAGGCTTTTCAGTTGATATTTACGATAGAAAAATGTTATGTTTGCCAAAGAAAAGAAAACGAAAAGGGGGAGGGATATGCCCCTCCTGATGCTACTGGCTGAAATAATTTTCTATGAATTTAAGCTTACATGAAGTAGTCAATCGAAATCAGGATTGCAATTCAACCTAAAACTATAAGGATAAATATTGTAATTAACCGTCCATATCCTGGAATTTGCGCTCGACCTAACAACATTTAAAAATAGAAGGTTAGGGGATCAACCAGCATATAAGGACAATTTACTGTTGCAAAGTCTATAATACTCAGAAAAAAGTAGGGAGGAAGGGGGACTTCTACAGGCCCGTTTGCCGATTAATTTCATTTTTTGATTATACAGTCATGCTCTTGTTATAATGGCCATAGATTTGGATTGAAAAGTGTTATCATAAAAAACTTAAATTTAGTGTTTGGGAAATAATAAATTATTAAAATTTTATGAATACGAATTCTACATGTGAAGAGAATTTGTTGTCTTTGAAAATATTTGCAAAAATTGTGCTCTATTTGGAATATGATTTATTTGTATTTTTCAAGAATAATAACAAGTTCTATATTCTTTCCATTTATTATCAAACTGCAGTATCCATTCCCATTTTATTTATGTTTAGCATTGTATGTAAATGTATTTAGTAATTCACAATGTTTTAAAAGTCTTGGTGTGTCATTATGGTCCAACGATTTGAAACTTAAATAAATTTATATTGGGACTCCAATCGATCCACGAACCAGGTCCGCCACTGATTATGTGTTTTTCCATAGCCAGGATTATTTGAGTAGAGGTTTGTTATTTCATTTGGACAAGTTTAATTAACAAAACACAAAAGCGCATGTGCATAGAGTATATTAATATATTCCCCGTTTATTTATCTGGTCCTTTTTATTAAAAGTGAAAACATTTATCAAGTAATCGCCATTACGAATGAGGGCAACGCTTACAAGAAATATCTTGTTTTTATTTCGAAGTTTATAACTGAAAATATGAAATATCATGGAAAAAATCATAACAAAAAGTAGGCTACATACATTCAACCAAAATTGATATCGGATATTTTATAAGTTTGGATACATATGTAAATAGAAATAAAATGTTTTTATGTTTGGCATTAAAAATACGTTGTGTACATCTAAGGTAATCCTCACTTTTTAAATTTAAAAATGTACACATTTATATATATCCAGCCAACTGAATATTTAATTTCCTATTCCGAAATGGGGAAAAATCTCCTCAAATGATTTTTTAAAATCAAGATCCTTGTCAGCCGTACTGTACTTTCATCGTTAGGTACTTTTAGTTCGGAGTCGAGTGCATCATACGCATTGGTGCTTTTTTTTTTTACCCCGCATTGTAGCACAAACGTACCGATTCATTCTTGTTACAATTTTTGTCCGCATCATATAATACATCCTTGATCTCGGTCAATATTAGAAAAACATAGTATTTTCAAAAAGCTTTTCAAATACTCTCGCATAGATCAGATGGAAACACTTCATCCGAAAAGCAACTTCTATTCTCGATAACATTCAGCTTAGCATACACAAAGAGATAAAGAGTACAGAAAACCAAGAACACTATGAATATTCTATGTGCATAGTAATGATATGCGCAGCTGTATGCGCAGTAAAATTGTTTGTGTAACTTTTAGTTTCCTCTGCTTGTGCAATTTTCGATTTTTGTTTGTGCATATTAAACCCTTTTATAGTGTAAAAAATTTCGGATTCGTGTATTTTTCGTTATGTTTGTGTAAAAATCTTTTAAACTATGTGCAATTTTTACCGATACGTGCATTTTTATTTTACTCGTGTATATTTTTCTTCTAGCTCGTGTATAAAATAGTGATCGTTGTGCAGAACCAATCGGCGTGCCATAGCTATGTACTAGAAAGAAAAGATAGACAAAATAAGACAGGCGGTGGAATAGTAATTTATATCTCAAATGATTTATCCTATAAACGTCGAAAAGATTTAGAAATCAGTAACATTGAGACAATATGGTTAGAAATTAATTTAAAGAACACAAAACCTATACTTTATTGTTCCGCATACCGCCCACCATCTGCACCCTCCTGCTGGGTGGAGGATCTAGCGAGATAAATTGTGCCCCCTGCTGTGATGACCAAGAAATCATACTTACAGGTGATTTTAATGTAGATCTGCTTAAAGACCCCCCTCAATCTTGGACATCTGCTCTTGAAGAATTTGGACTTACTCAACTAATTACCATACCTACTAGAATTACTAACACCTCATGTACCCTTATTGATCATTTTTACACTACCCAACCTGATAACATCTGCGAAATTCAAGTACCACCTATAGCTATCTCTGACCATTACCCTGTTTGTGCAACCCGTAAATCTAACAGCATGCAGCGTAAGGGAAAACACACTGAAATTCAATACAGAGACTTTAAGAATTTTAATGAAGAAGACTTTCTCTCCGATTTACAAAGTGCCAATTTTATTGGTCTTACAAATTTGCAAAATCCTAATGATATATTGGAAAACTTCTACAGCATGTTTAATACCATTCTCAATAAGCATGCTAAGGTAAAAACTAAACGTGTAAAAACCGAGTCTCGCCCTAAATGGTTAACGCAAGAAATTAATGATGCTAGACATTTACGAGATTACTATCATCAACAAAAAGACTTTGATAATTTTCGACATTGGAGAAATAGAGTTACACTTTTGATTAATAATGCAAAATGTACTTATTACAAATCAACAATTGAGGAGAGCTCTAATCCTCGAGAAATGTGGAGCTATCTCAATCATTTAGCTTCTAAGTCAAAAAATATTTCCCCAACTCTTATTGAAGAGAATGGCTCAGAATTTGATGATTTACAACAAATCGTAAATGTTTTTAATGAGCACTTCACAAGAATTTCTGGCAATTTATTAACTAAAAAACAAAACCATAGCTTTAATTCTCAAAAGTTAAGTACTATTCCACGTAAGAATCAGGCAAGGGGCGGCACATGAGGTGTCTCAGATTTTTTTAAAACTTTGCATGCTGGTAGAGTATGCTTAGTGACCTCCTAAAATAAATTTATTTTTTATCAAATCAGCGTCTGGTTTCCATGGCAACAGAAATACTCTTTTCGGCCTATCATGACTGAAATTCCCTTAAAAAATATGCAAAATTGCCAATTTTCAAGTTTGAATTAAAACAAGATAGGAAAAGATATCACAATTATGTTTATTTCTCATTAAAATACAGCTCAACTAGTAACTTGTCATAAATAATCATGATATAATTATGTCCAGTAAGGTGTTCTAATTTTCGACAGAAAAGGGGAGATAATGCTTATATGCAAAAACATGAAAATATTGATTTTAAGGTGATTTTCGGCTATTAAAAAATATAAAAACCCAACAGCCAAATCAAAAGATTATGTTTTTTCCAAATACACCATACCCTGTGGCTTACAAAAGTATAAAAACATTTTTGTGCAAATTATATTAAATATCCGAAAATTATAGATGATTTTCATACAAAAAAGAGAAATTTCACTATTTTTGTCAAAGTCCAGTATATGCCATAGATATATACATCTGAAATTAATATTACATTTCTAAACAATTTCTTATTATTTTCAACTCAAAATACAACAACACAAGTGCTTTTTTGCAATTTAACAAAACATTTCCATGAACAGTGAAACTTTCTAATTTTGAACTGAAAAGGGGAGATAATCCAAAATGTGCAAAATCATGAAAATATCAATTTTAGGAGATTTTCAGCTATCAAAAATAAAATAAAAACAAGACTAAAATTAAAAGACTGTACTATTTCCACAGACATCATACCCTGAAGCTTATAAAAATATAGAAACATTTTTGCGCAAATTATCATGAACATCTGAAAATTATGGATGAGTTTCGAACAAAAAAGAAAAATTTTTAATACTATTTTTGTCCAAGTCCATATGCCATAGAAATACAGGGTATACAACTGAAATGAATACAAATCTAAAAAAAATTCTTTTTATTTTAACTAAAAATACAACACAGGTACCTTTTTCAAAAATAAATATTGTCATACTCATGCCCTGTAAAATCGCTCTAATTTTATACTGGCAAAGGGGAGATAATCCAAATATGCAAAAAAAAAAAACAAAAATATAGATTTTAGAGGATTTTCACTTTTTCAAAAATATAAAAATTAAACAGACAACAGAAAAAGCTGCATTTTTTCAAAAGACATCATACTCTATGGTATATGAAATTAAAACATTTTTGTGTAAATTATTGTATGTATTAATATTTGGGGTGGGTTGGGGGGATGATTTCTAACAAAAAAGAGCGATTTTACTTTTCTATGTCAACGTCCAGTATAGCCATAGATGCCTGCATGTAAAATGAATTTTACAGTTCAAAACAATTGTTTTAAATTTGCAAGTTCACATACAACATAATTCTATGCTTTTTTTCCAGTTAATCAATGTAATAATTTTTATGTCTGCCCACTAAGATGCTCTAATTGAACTGAAAAGGGGAGATAATCCAAAAGTGCTAAAACCTGAAAATATCAAATATCTGAGGCTGTTTTTGAGGTCAGAGAATACTGTATTCTTCAATTAGAAAAATCATTAAAGTGACGAAGAAAATCTTCCTAAATTGTATAATGTACAACATGATTTTTATTTACACACTGATATATATTTTATGTTGTCCTTTTTGTACATGTAATACATTTCAATCATAACTAGTACATGTAAATATATTCATGATCTGAGCGACATTTTTCACACATCACACATGTTTGCCATTTAGGTTGATCATATATTCAAATGACTTTCAAAAAATTTCAACAAAGTTGAATTCATGAAAAATAAATCTTTTCATTAAAACCTCACTACTGGGAAATATGTAAAACAGAATATCAGAATTCAACACAGTTTTTCTTTTGAAATCAACAACTACCATTTGTTTAGTAGTCTCTAATAGTCTTATACCGAGACATAAAACTGTAATCTTTAGTGCTTATAAATGCATGGAAGTCAAAGATGAAAGTCACTGCCTGATAAATTTTATCCAAAGTGTTGAACTGGTCTTCTGAACTCCAGTCTTTGTTTATTTGATGATGTCATTTCCAGAGATTTCTGAAATAATAAAGTTATCAATTATCACCAAACAATTGAAATTTATTGTATAAAAGGTTTATCAAAATTGAAGTTTAGGAGTCAGTATTGAGTATTCATTTGTTATGGGACTAATATTTATCTTGCATTTGCTTTAATACATTTGAATAAGTTATATAAGAATAATGAAATTTTATTTTAAATAGAAATTATGAAACATGTACAATTTATTGGGTCACAACAAATATACATTCAAACAAACATGTAAATGGACCTGCATGACCAAGTCAAAGACTCAAAGTCATGGCAAAAAACATGATAAAAAATATTTATGCTCTCAACAATATGAAATTATGAACCCATAACTCATCTCATTAATACTAGCATTAGTAATGGCATCTTCCCTTCCCAGCTGAAACATGCTAAAGTCACCCCCATTTATAAGAAGGGCGATAAAAGTGATCCCAGTAACTACCGCCCAATATCTATTTTACCAACTTTGTCAAAAATTTTTGAAAAGCATATTGCAAATCAAGTACGTGAATTTACAAGAGCCTTTGACCTCATTATGAGCTCACAGTCTGGTTTTAGGGAATTCCACTCTTGCCAAACAGCACTAACCAAACTTACCGATAACTGGTTGCATGCATTGGATCAAGGGAATTTAATTGGCATAGCTTTTCTAGATTTTAGTAAGGCGTTTGATTTGGACAGTCATGATATCTTAATAGAGAAATTACGCCATTATAATTTTGATTCACTTGCAATTAAGTGGTTTCAGTCTTATTTAAACGAAAGGACCCAAAGTGTTAAAATTGGCGCATGTTCTTCCGATATCTTACCTATCACAGCAGGGGTACCGCAGGGATCTATTTTAGGTCCACTCCTATTTTTATTGTATATAAATGATCTTTCTTTATGTGTAAATTACTCTAATATTGATATGTTTGCAGATGATGCAACTCTGCATTTACCTAACAGCAATGTACATATTATTGAAACACATTTAAATTCTGATTTATGTGAAATTGAAAACTGGTGTATACAGAATCAGATGATACTGAACACAGACAAATCAAAATGTATGCTTATGTGTACCCAACAAAAGAGATCACGATTAAATAACCCAGTACTTTATGCAAAAATTTCTGGCAAAAACTTGGAAAACGTTGAAGTTGAAAAACTCCTAGGCATTCAGATAGATCAATCTCATCAGTATAATTGTCATGTTGATACAGTTTGTAAATCATTAAGATACAAGTTATTTACGCTCCGTAAAATTAAGAAAGAAGATGGGCGCATTTGGCGAGTAATCTGCAGGAATCATTTGTACGAAACATGTATATGTTGGTAAACTTTTCCCGAGTACCATGAGATTTGGTGCCGAGCGAAGCGAGGGACCAAATCGAATGGCGAGGGAAAAGTTTAACAACATACTTAGTACATGCTTCACACGAGAAATTAAACCCTTTGTGTATCGGTCTATTTAATTAAAACATCTTGATTAAATAATAAATATGGTTTAAATGTCCATGATTTGGTTGGCTGAATATAGCTGGTCAGATTTTTCAAGCACGTCCATAGGTTTTTTTTTTCATTTAGTTTGAAAGACCGTGTGAAATTGTAACATTTAAGTCCTTTTTCCTGGGGGTACTGTAACATATTAATGTTTCACAAAAAATTAACCCCTAAAATATTTAATGCATAGATGCATGCATGATACATGTACATTATAGAATAGAAGATTAGATTCTGAATTGATTTCGCTCGAGAACCAAACTGAACCAAAATTTATCTAATTCAAAATTTTAATACACAAGTACATAAAATGAAACAAAATAAATGGTTGTTTGCATGAAAAAAAAATTAACGCCCCATGCCAGGCTCGAACCAAAAACAGTTCGCTTCGAGTGCAGTTATCAGGTTACTCAACTTACTGAGCTATCACCGCTACAAGTATACAGATAATTTTAAAAGGACAAAGAAGCACCACATTCACACATTTGGATTTTTTTGGGAAAAGTTAATTTTTCGTGGTCTCTGGGTCTTCTCTCCATTTTTTAAAAAAGTGTATTCGTCTCTTTGAATTTAATACACACGAATAACGTTTCAAAATCATGGAAAGAAGACCCAGAGATAGAAAAAATTTCGGAAAACGTGTCTAAAAATGTACCTTTTTGTACCAAGTGTCTGATCTGGCCAATTTTCAAGTTATTTTTTAGCTAATCAGAGCTCAATTTCAGGAAAATATTTTCCATTTCTGTTACACAGGAACCCGATAAATAAAAAAAAATGTTAAAATTTCACGTGACATGTCGATAAAATTTTCACTTTTCAAGTACGCCCAGAGTCCTGCCGAATGCCCATCAAAAGCGCCCACGTTCTTTCTTCCATTAAGTACAAGAAAACTCTTCTATAATGCATACATTTTGCCTTCAATAAACTTTTGTCTTACAGTCTGGGGTAATACGTCCAAATCTAACATCGAGAGAATTCATAAACTTCAAAAACGTGCTGCTAGAATTATTCTTGATGCAGCACCTGACCATCCATCTAAGCCTTTGTTTGAAAAACTAGGATGGTTAAATGATTTGGAGTTAGTTACGTTTTATAAATGTATTTTATTGTATAAACTTTTTGTGGTATGAGCCCAGAATATATCCAGGATCTTTTTATTTTTCACAGTTCCGATTCCTACTCATTGCGTTCAGAATTGAATTATAATCTTCGATTACCAAAGCATCGAAAAATCCTATTTACAAACTCTTTTCAATATTCAGGTGTACATTTATGGAATAATCTACCATTACATGTTAAATTATCACCATCTTTGCCTGTTTTTAGAACGAATTTGGAAAAAGTTATAATCAGCCAACGTCTGTAATTTTCATTATTATAGATGTCCTTGTTATTGTTATTACTACGTATTTTAAACTTTGTATATTGACTTAATTATTGTCCTATATTTCCATTAGTTTAATTTGTACATTACATCCGATTATGAAGATATAAAATGAGCTTATCATTGTTCATGTACTGTGTATATATGTTTGAATGTACAATTTTATGTATATCGTTTGAATTGTAGAAGGCCCCGGGGAAGAATAGCACTTTGTACTAATCGGGTTACCTTCTTTAAATAAAGCATTATCATTATTATTATATTATTATTATTATCCTGATACACTGTATAAGCACTTTGCTATTTTGAAAATTCCGTTATAACATAATTATACATAACCAAAAGCAAAGACGGTATAGATTCATTGTCAGCATGGATGTGTAAATAAAATTAGAAAAGGATTAAAGGTTTTCATTGTCTCCGATAAGATTTAGCTTAAGGTTTTATTTTTTAATTAGGTAAAATTTGGTAAAATCATTAATATGTTTTACAATCAGGATTCGATATCGTCGATATCGACAATAAGGCCAACAAATAATGAGAAAATACGTACGCACAAGTACTTCATAACGATAGAAGTATGCAAAAATTTATTCGATATCGATACGTTATCGACGATATCTATGCCATGTACAATCTTCGAATATGGAACCTATTTGAAGATACACATACACAAAAGCAAGTACGGTACTTAGCAAGGAGTAAGAAAACATGATTCGATATATCGAGGCGATAGAGTCGATATCGACACCACAGGCAAACTTCATAAAAGAGATAGTACTCAAGTTACTCACGTTAAAAACAATATTAAGTGTTGTTATCATAAACCATAAGCAATCATGAATTGATATCGACACGATATCGTGGATATTAGCAGTAAAGAAAATTACGGAAAAAGAAAGTATTCTATCATATAAAGAAATATATAAGCACTATAAAAAAGTAATCCGTCCATATCGTAACTACTTCGTGTCAAGAATATAAATCAATTTGAAAAAACCTGAATCTACTCTACCTGATAATGATCCCAAATGAGTTTCATCTTTCCTGGAAAAGATTTTTTTTAATAATTGTATAAAATTTTCACTTCTTTGTAATTATCCGCCCTTCATTTGAATAACTTTAATATCCTTTACCCAAGGATACTCTGAGCCAAGTATGGCTGAAATTAGCTCCTTAATTCTAGAAAAAAGTTGGTTCTATTAAAAGTTTAAATTTACGACGACGACAACGCTAACAACATGACATAGCACCTGTTAGAAGTATACATTTTGTACGTATCTTTATAATCTGGTACCTGGACGAGGTACGTATCTTACATACGGAGCCTGTTACAGGTCGGTATCTTTAAAATCTGGTACCTGTTACAGGTCGGTATCTTTAAAATCAGGTACCTGCTACAGGTCGGTAGCTTTAACATCTGCAGGTGTCGCTTACAGGTCGGTAGCTTTAATATCTGGAACCGTTTACAGGTCGGTAGCATTATTATCTGGTACCTGTTACAGGTTGTTAGCTTTTAAATCTGGTACCTGTTACAGGTCGGTCGCTTAATATCCGATACCCGTAACAGCTCGTTAGCTTTAAAATCTGGTACCTGTTAACGGTCAGTCGCTTTAGTATCTGGTATCCGCTTACAGGTCGGTAGCTCAATATTTGGTATCTGTAACAGGTCGGTAGCTTTAATATCTGGAACCTGTTACAGGTAGGTCGTTATAATATCTGGTATTGCTTACAGGTCGGTAGCCTTAAATATCTGGTACCTGTTACAGGTCGGTAGGTTTAAAACCTTATACCTGTTACAGGTCGGTAGCTTTATTATCTGGTACCTGTTACAGGTCGGTAGCTTTAAAATCTGGTACCGCTTACATGTCGGTAGCATTAATATCTGGTACCGCTTACAGGTTGGTAGCATGAATATCTGGTACTGCTTACAGGTCGGTAGCATTACTATCTGGTACTGCTTACAGGTCGGTAGTTTTAATATCTGGTACCGCTTACAAGTTGGTAGCTTCAATATCTAGTACCTGTTACAGGTCGGAAGCTTTGATATCTGGTACCTGTTACAGGTCGTTAGCTTTAAAATCTGGTACCTGTTACAGGTCGGTCGCTTTAATATTTGGTACTTATTACAGGTTGTCAGCTTTGAAATCTGGTACATGTTACAGGTCGGTCGCTTAAATATCTGGTACCTGTTACAGGATTTAAATCTGAAACCTTCTAGAGATCGATAGCTTTAAAATCTGGTACCTGTTACAGGTAGGTCGTTTTAATATCTGGTATTGCTTACAGGTCTGTAGCTTTAATATCTGGTACCTGTTACAGGTCGGTAGGTTTAAAATCTGGTACCGCTTACAAGTCGGTAGCTTTAATATCTGGTACCTGTTAAAGGTCAATAGTTTTAATATCTGGTACCACTTACAGGTCGGTAGCTTCAATGTCTAATACCTGTTACAGGTCGGAAGCTTTAATATTTGGTACTTCTTACAGGTCAGTAGTTTTAATATTTGGTACTTATTACAGGTAGTCAGCTTTGAAATCTGGTACGTGTTAAAGGTCGGTCGCTTAAATAACCGGTACCTGTTACAGGTCGGTATAATTTAAATCTGAAACCTGCTAGAGATCGATAGCTTTAAAATCTGGTACCTGTTAGAGGTCAGAAGCTTTAATACTGGTACCTGTTACAGGTCGGAAGCTTTAATATCTGGTATCTGTTACAGGTCGGTAGCTTTAAAATCTGGTATCTGTTACAGGTCGGTAGCTTTAAAATCTGGTATCTGTTACAGGTCGGTAGCTTTAAAATCTGGTACCGTTTACAGGTCAGTAGCATTAATATCTGGTACTGCTTACAGGTCGCATTTTGATACGAGACTGGAGCTGTTTTTTTATGAGATGAAAAACAACATGTAAACTTCCTGTATTGACCAGATTTATTAAAATTTAGGGCGTGTTGATTTTTCTATATACTATATTTGAGTGGGGAGTGATTAGGCTCTAGACTTAATTTTCAAGCACCTGCTCGACTTCGACCGAAACAAACTTGCATGCTTTGCTGGATGGCTATGTACTTTTATTTGGTAATAAAATCTTTTTAAAGAATTGTTTTACAAGGTCTGAAAAGGAAAATTCTCAGAAGTTTGTTAAAAATGAATTAATCTACTCAAATTTGCGTATCTTTTGTAAGAATATATAGCAAAATTTAATACCGAACCTAAACTAAAGGAAGTCTACATGTGGTAGATACATTCTACATATTAAGCCCGATGTTTATTCGTATAGTATTATATAGGAGGGCTAAAACTGGAGGGCTCTTTCTCAGAAACTAGAGATGGTAGCATCACCAATACTTCACATATGTAGTAACTGACCCCCTAGTACCCCACCCTCACAATCTGAAACAGTACCGGGGGACATCAATGTCCCCAATTCGTATAGTATTATTTATAGTAGAGCTAAACACTGGAGGTCCATATCTCAAAAACTAGAGATGTACCATCACCATATTTTAACAGAAGTGGTAACTGATACCTGGTACCAACCCTCAAAATTTCAAACTGTTCTAGGGGACTTCGATGTCTCCCAGCCCAATGTTTATTCGTATAGTATAAAATAATACGACTAAAAACCGGGGGGGGGGCTTATCTCGGAAACTAGAGATACTTTGTAATGCATTCTAGAATACAGTTCACTTCTGCAATGCAAAATGCGAAGTGCAAACTGCATTCTAAAATCTCATTGACGTTTTTTTTTCAATTTTGACAGGGCTAACTAAATATGTTCCCGGTCTTGAAAAATAAATTCCTTTTGACAGTGAAAGGGTCCTTCACATACCCCTCCCCTGTAAAAATATGAAGATCTATATATGGGATCCAGGATGTAAGCCAGGCCCCCGGGCAATGTACTCTTATTCAGAAATACATATAATAGAATTATAAGGGAATTTTTCCAATTTTATCCGGGCTAGCTGAATATGTTCCCGGTCTTGTAACATAAATTCCTTTTGACAGTGAAAGGGTCATTCACATACCCCTCCCCTGTAAAAATATGAAGATCTATATATAGGATCCAGAATGTAAGCCAGGCCCCCGGGCAATGTACTCTTATTCAGAAATACATATAATAGAATTATAAGGGAATTTTTTTTCCAATTTTATCCAGGCTAGCTAAATATGTTCCCGGTCTTGTAACATAAATTCCTTTTGACAGAGGAAGGGTCCCTCCCATACCCTTCCCCTGTAAAAATATGAAGATCTAAATATGGGATCCAGGATGTTATCCAGCCCCCCGGGCAATTTACTCTACTTATTATAGCTTTATAGGGTTTTTTCCAATTTTGACCGGGCTAGCTAAATATGTGTCCAGTCTTGTTACATAAATTCCTTTTAACAGAGCAAGGGTTTCTCCCATACCCCTCCCCTGTAAAAATATGAAGATCTAAATATGGGATCCAGGATATTATCCAGCCCCCCGGGCAATTAGCTCTACTTATTATAGCTTTATAGTTTTTTTTTTCAATTTTTACCGGGCTAGCTAAATAGGAGTCCAGTCTTGGAACATAAATTCCGTTTTAAAGTTGAAAGGTCTCTGTAAAAAAAATAAAAATATAAGGGTCTTGATATGGGATCCAGGATCTTAGTCAGCCCCCGGGTAATCTACTCTTATGTACAAATACTTATAATAGTATTAAACGGTTTTTTTTTCTCCAATTTTGACCGGTCTAGCTCAATATTCATCATTTTTGTCAGGCTAGCTGCATTGGTTTGGGGTCCTCACTCTTCTTCTTTAGGTGATGTCTTTGCTTTTCCTCTTAAACACGGATTATAATGCTTTATTTAAGTTTTTTGAAAAAAAAATTATTAGGACATTTACAGTAATTCGAATAACGAACCGGGAGACAGCCTGCGGTTCGCCATTCGAATGGTGAATAGCGAATAGCGAATAACCTTCCAACTTCTGATTGCCGTTGGATGTTTGGATGATGTAATCATGTGTAGAGAAAAATGAATGAAATCGGGAATACGATCGTAGTTCCTGATTGCGCGATTTCAACGAATTCTTGGTATAAACTTCAAAAAAGTATAAAAAGTACATGGCAACATTAATTCTATCTATTTATTTATATTTTTGACGGACACATAAAATTACCCGCGGACTAGTAAAAGTAAAGAAGCACTAGTCCAACCGGACCAAAGCCTAAAAATTTTAGTGTCGAACCCTGCCAAGTGGAAAGTCGAACTCGGAGTTATGTCCAAGACACGATGTAGTTACGATATCGACACATTCCTTTTTTTATATAGTTTTCTATTATATTTCTCTATACTGGTGTGTTTATTACAATACTTCCTGTTTTAAGACTATTTCCTTACTCTCAATTTCCTCGATATCGTGCCGATATCGAATCATGGTTGTTCCAAGAATTGTGGTTTCAATCCTTAATATTGTGTTTTTAACAGTTACTTAACACTTTCTTTAAAAATCTTCCCTGAAGTGTCGATATCGCTTCGATATCGACGATATCGCTTCGATATCGAATCATGTTTGCTCAGCCCTTGGTAAATACTTTCCCTGTTACTTTGAAAGTGTTTATGTTTAATTACTTTATTTTTACGAAGATTTTACCTGCGATCGATATCGTCGATATCGACGATATCGTATCGATATGAAATCATGATTGTTTAAAGCATATTACTTTACCAACCTTCACCCTAAATACAAAAACTTTATTTTTACAACACTTCTGTGTTCAATAGACTTACCTTACTGTCGATATCGACGATATCGTATCGATATCGAATCATCATTGTTAAAACATTTTCAAGAATTGTCACCTTAACCCAACATCTTACTCTAAATCTAATCTAAAACTATAACAACCCTAATACGTTCTTAATCATTATTTAGTTTTATATTCATGCCAATAATGAATCAATTTTGACTTAACTTGTGACAGGTCTGGTTAACATCGAAGATCCCATATTTAAACCTTCATATTTTTACAGGGGAAGGGTATGGGAGGGATCCTGTCACTGTCAAAGGGAATTTGTGTTACAATACCGAGGACCCATTTAGCTAGCCCGAGGAAAATTTAAAAAAAAAACTTATAATTCTATTATATGTATTTCCTAATAAGGGTACATTCCCAAGGGATTTGGTTAACATCAAAGATCCCATATTTAGACCTTCATATTTTTACAGGGGAGGGGTATTAGAGTAACCCTTTCACTGTTAAAAGGAATTTGTGTTACAAGACCGGGAACCCATTTAGCTAGCCCGGAGAAAATTGGAAAAAAACGTATAATTCTATTATATGTATTTCTGAATAAGAGTACATTGCCCTGGGGTCTGGCTAACATCGAAGATCCCATATTTGGAACTTCATATTTTTACAGG
>PRKT01000190.1:414796-441722 GCA_003671525.1 Saccostrea glomerata
AAAAAAATGAACTTATATTTTAGATATTGCTACTATAAAATGAATAATTTGTCTTCATTTTCGTTGAGAAATAAATTTAAAAAAGGATGTGTTTGGGCAACACTGATGCCCCCAAATGGCAACATTGCAAAGGTCAAACATTTCTTACATGCAAATTTAATATATTTGTGTTTAAAGTAGGGTATTCTCATTGGATATACAATTGTGAAATATGAAAGTAGGCCAAGGTTAAAAGTTTTTTTTTCATAAGTAATCTCCAAGGTCAAGGCAATTAGCATGCATTGTAGCAACCTCTAATGATAAAACGCCACCTAATGATACAAATAGCATTAAGCGTTGCAATTGCAACGCTTAATGCCATAAATTATTGCATTAATAGCTGACATCATCAACCGCTAATGCTAAATCGCCGCTTAATGACAGAATTATATCATTAAGCGTCACAAATGCAGTGCAACACCGACGCTTAATGAAACAAGCAAATATCGACATATTCGACGCTTAATGATACACACTAGTGTATCATTAAGGGTTGCAGCTGCAACCCTTAATGATATAAGATTTAGAAATCGCTTGTTATATCTAAGAGAAGCACCCACCCACCTTTCCTTGACAATGAGATATTACTTGTCAAAATATTTATATATGCCCTTGTGATGTATAAATGGTAATTATTGAAGTTTTATTGTGTTTTCTATCTAGTCAAGGGAACGTCTTTAAGCCCCGGATGTTTAAGAGACAGACAGTCAGATACATGTCAGCTGGTGATGTTAACAAAGGGATTAATAAAATGATATTCAAATCCTTTTAAAAGAACCATTTTTATTGAAAATACAGAAGCAAACAAAGAATTAACTTCCTTTTAATTTGATACAATAATTTTAATACTCAACTTTAGGTACATAGAATATATTCATATATTCCAAACTTTGTGTTTTAGATTTGATACAGCTTAACACATGTCATTGTTAACGTTTTAGATATACGTATCGGGAAATAAATTGATGATTTTCACTATTATTGTATTTTCTCCAAATTTCGAAAAAGAGAGACATCAATATTGACTATTTATGTTTAAGTATATAAAACATAAAGAATAAAATGATTGTAATACATTGAATAATATATTATTTTGAGAAAAATATTCATTCATCCTTTAATTATTTGTTATCAGTTTTATGATTATCTTAAAATCGATTTTGAAAACTAGTACATGTATATAATTATCAGATTATAAAAAAAAACATGTCGAATGAAGTTGATGAAGCTGATTTTTCTTTTTTAATTCTAAATGACGCATACTGCAGTTTTGGTATGATTTCAATATAACTTGGCACACAAGTAGACTACACTTAGATACTTAATTTCTGTATCGATTTTTGATTTCTATGAACGGTGTAGTCTTAGTTACTAAATATAGAAATAATTTAATAAGATGCTACTTATCCAACATTTTTTGTCTGATTTCAAAATAACTTAGCTCACATGTAGACTATATTTAAAGATACGGATTTTTTTAATTTCGATCAACGGTGTTGCCGTGGTTACTAAAATAGAAATTTCTGTGAAATCATTTCAAAAAATTAATGTTCTTACAGTTAAGTCAGATGTAATATAATTTAGCATGCAAGTTGACGATACTGGCATACACTGTTATCAGTTTCGTGTTTTTGATATTGTGGTTTGATGTTGCCATGATAACTAAAATTGAAAATTCTGTAAAATTTAATTGAAAGCTATTACAACAGTAGTAGTTTTATTGCAATCTTGCCACAAAAATAGACTTAATTAAGGACCGTCATTCTATTTATTGCTTTTGTAAAGTTTTAAGCCCCAATTGCTACTTTTTTCTTCCTTTATTATAAGTAAGTACAAACGAGTAGAGCTACAGTCTCCAAAGAGATATATTTTTTTTACGATATATGTTTACATCTGACTAATATTAAATGAAATAGATTTAAATGAATATTTCTTTTTTCATTACAAGAGAGACCCTCTCTATTAATGCATGTTCTAGTATTCATTCATCGTACATTATTCTTTTAGAGAAATGATCCTGTTTCAAAAAAATGTTGGAACCATTTTCCTAATCTTAACCTTGAAATATAATGAAACATTAAAAAAAGGAATCAAATCATAATTACTTCAAACTTTCAAAGTCATAACTATTGTTAATTAAATTCCAAAGTTTTAACTGTAGTAAATCAAAGTTTTAAAGATTTTACTATAGCAAATCAAGGTTCCAACGTTTTCACTATTAATAGTAAACTCAAGTTTCTAAATGTTTACTTTGGTACTATAGTTAACTAAAGTAAGCTATAGTTACTGTAGTATTTTTTAAAGGATATGTTCGTTTTTTAACGCCAGCCGTGAGAAAAAATCTGTAAATTTCAGTTTGTCGTCCAATGTAACATCACCGACTTTCTCATCAAAATAAAACAAAAAGCCGATCAAACTACGCTGTAGTTTAATGGAAATTTTCAAAGTAAGGAGAAGTGATGAGATAAAGTATGTTTGTAAGCTTTGGGATTGGATGGGGTGGGGTTATTTACATTACATTAATAATCAATATTTTATGTTGGTAAAAGTAGGATTCTTCTCACATTTCGTGTATTTAAAAATTAATGATATGTTCACAGAATCAAGAAGACAATGTTTCTAAGTGATGGTGTCAGTTATAATAAATTTGACGGTTTAATATTAGAGGCAAAGTCATGTCAATGTCATAACTTTTTTTATTAAGGTCAGACGACACGTTCATCAATAAATATTTTTTAAATATAGGTACACCAAAAGATGGTGAGATAGGCCGTTCTGAAGGTTATCCATAAGTGTTATTTAAAGAATATAGATCTTTGGTATCTTGTCCAAATGGCTGGTAAGGTACACTTATTTTTTTGCGAGGAATCTTGTTTAAGTACCCATTCTTCAATGAAAATCTTTAAAGAAAAATTAAATATTTTTGAGGAACGTGTCGTCTGACCTTAACATTACACCAGAAATCTCTGTCAAGACTGTAGCTCTTCTGGTTTGTACTTATAACAAAGGATGAGAAAAGAAGCCATTGCCATCAGACTAAAACTGTAGAAGGATTAGCGTTTTAAAGGGATTTCACAGACATTTCTATTTTTGCTAATAATGGCAACCTTATTCGTCAAAATAAAAAAACCGATGCATTTTTATGTATCTTAGTGTAGTCTACTTGTGTGCCAAGTTATATTAAAATCAGACAAACATTGTAGGACATGCAGTGTTTGAAAGGAATTTCACAGAAGATTCTATTTAAGCAACCTTGGCAAAACAGTTCATCAAAATCAAAAACCGATGATATATCCTATGTATCTTAGTGTAGTCTATTTGTGTGCCACGTTATATTGAAATCAGACAAAAATTGTAGGACATGAAGTGTTTTAAAGGAATTTCACAGAAAATTCTACTTTTAATAACCATTGCAACACCGTTCATCGAAATCAAAAACTGATGCATCATTTTATTTACTTAGTGTAGTCTACATGTGTGTCAAGTTATATTGAAATCAGATCAAAACTGTAGGAGGAATAGCATTTAAAAGAAATTTCACAGAAAATTCTATTTTTAGTAACCATGGCAACACCGTGCATCGAAATCATAAACCATTGCATTTTTTTATGTATCTTAGTGTAGTCTCCTTGTGTGACAAGTAATATTAAAATCAGACCAAAACTGTAGGAAGAGCAGCGTTTATAAAAAAAATGTTTACAGACAGACGGACAGCTAGACAGATAGATGGACTGACGCATTACTATCGTATAAGCTCTTCTAGTCTCTGACCAATAGAGCTAAAAATTACTGTTTCCAATAATGCGATCCCTACTTTTAGTTTTAAAGATATTTTTTTTATTTTTGCATAAAAAGATACTACCATATAGGGCCTATCAGATGATATTACCAAAGTACCGTGGGTAATTTAAATAAAATGGATATTGGATATTTGCTATTCCGAATATCCTTTATTTTTCTTAACTTTTTAGGATTTATTAGTTGTTTTTATATACTTCCTATATTCAAATTTTTCTAATTTTCACATATACAGACCCTGAGACATGCTACTACCCCACACGCTCGCTGCACGAACGGTACACGAACGCTACACGGTTTGCACGAAACGCTGCCCGGTTTACACGAAACGCTACACGGTTTACACGAAACGCTACACGGTTTACACGAAACACTTTACGCGAAAGGCTGCACGGTTTATACGAAAGGCTGCACGAAACGCTTTTTACACGTTTCTCACACGCTTTGTACACGATTCTCGCACGTTTTGGCCCCGGTTTGGATTTTCTTCTCGGAATATCTCGGACAGAATTACAGTTTTATCATTAATGAATTAACTAAATGAAAATCTCTCCAAAAGTCATATTTAGCAGCTGTTGAAATTATCTTTTTATATATTAGTCATTCATTATAATGTAATATTTTTACAAGTAAAAATAGATAAATTAAACAAAAATTCGATTTCTTACTGCAGGAATATTAACTCATTGACTTCAAATAATATTGAGGGGAATTATTTTTCTTCATTTTGATTTAGTAATAAAATTTGCCTTTATACTATACTAACAATTAATGACACATTTTTTTTTATCTTACGTGAGCATTATCTATAGGAGGGAAACGGTAAGGGGGGGGGATAATGGGATGTCTTAATCTATCTTTATTCTCTTTCTCATTTTACATGAATCATATCAAAAAACATCAAAATACTATAAAATCTTTCATTTCAAAACCCGAGTAGACGTATGTATATGTTTGTACATTAATTAATAGTCGCCGCATTTGGCTATTTATTGTACATTCAATGTAGATCGATCTTTACAACGGCATTCAGGTTTATTTCAAGAAAATTGAACTATCTTCGATGAAATAAAAAGTACGTGGTTTATAAAACAAATAATATAAAATTATTAATGATTTACTCCTAAGCTTTTTGTACATGATATTCATGAAAAAACCACCAAATCAGTTCTGTTTATTTTCCTGTTTACGGATAGACATTCGGATTTACAAATAAAAGCTAAAATCCACTGATATATAAGTTGTACCCGTTAAATATTTATAGAAACATTTCATTTTTTAAACAAGGACAAGAGGCCCATGGGCCACATCGCTCACCTGAGCACTATGGCTTGGAAAATGCAAAATTGGTTTATACTTGAAAAGCTTAAATCCAAAACTATTCCCAGGACCCGTCATGGCTTTGCTATTCTTGAAAAGAAGATTTTTTAAAAGCATTTTCCTATATATTCTTATGTTAAACTTTGGTCGGCCATTTGGCTCCGCCAAACCCCTTGGGGTCATGATTTGAAAAAAAAACTTGAATCTACACTACCTGAGGATGCTTCCATATAAATATGATTATTTATGGCTTTGTTATTCTTTGGGGAAAGATTTTTAAAGAATTAACCTATACATTACTATGTAAAACTTTGGTCGGCCATTTTGGCCCCACCCTACCCCTAGGGGTCATGATTTGAAAAAAAAACTTGAATCTACACTACCTGAGGATGCTTCCATATAAATATGATCAATTATGGCTTTTTTATTCTTGAGAAGAAATTTTTTAAAGAATTTTCCTATATATTTCTATGTAAAACTTTGCTCGGCCATTTTGGCCCCGCCCTACCCGTGGGGGTCATGATTTGAATAAACTTGAATCTACACTACCTGAGGATTTTTACCCATAAGTTTCATCTTTCCTGGCACAGTGGTTCTTGAGAAGAAGATTTTTAAAACATGCCACAAAATTTTCATTTATTCCCAATTATCTCCCCTTGAATGAGGGCGCGGCCCTTCATTTGAACAAACTTGAATCCCATTTCCCCAGAGATACTTTGTGGCAAGTTTGGTTGAAATTGGCCCAGCGGTTCTTGAAAAAAAGTCGAAAATGTGAAAAGTTTACAGACAGACGGACAGCTAGACAGACGGAGAGACAGACAGACAGACAGACAGACAGTCAGACGGACGCCGGACAAAATGTGATCAGAAAAGCTCACTTGAGCCTTCGGCTCAGGTGAGCTAAAAATAAAACCCCAGTCGTAATTTTCAGGTGTCATTCAGCTCAATATGTACATGTATCAAAACAGCAGGTCTTTAGTTGCCATGCACTCGGAGCCCATGATCACTGTTGTAAATGACCTTGATCACAGTTGAAAGGCGGAAATATGATTCCAATACATTTTAAGGGATGTGTCTGCACACACATTTAACAAAGGATTAAAAAGGATAGAAAATTAAGTATTTATTTTAAACTAATATCAGATTGAAAGTTACAATAAAAAATGAAAGACTGTACCGGTATACCGGTATTTCTTTCTTTGAGAACTTGCACGAAAGGCTTTGGAGCTTACACGAAACGCTACGCGGTTTACACGAAACGCTACACGGTTTGCACGAAACGCTGCACGGTTTACACGAAACGCTACACGGTTTGCACGAAACGGAAAGTGCACGAAAGTCACACGCTTTTCTGGGGGTAGTAGCACGTCTCAGGGTCTGAAGTAAAGTTGGCACATAAGGGCACAAAATGATAAAAACACTAATAGTTTTAATCGTTTACTAAGATAACACTTTTTACGGACTTTTAGCTAAAATCTGTACTTGGATTTGAAGCATTTAAAAGCAAACATTTTTCTAGAATGTATGAAAAATCTTATTTATTTGATATATTTTGAAACTTTAGTCCCTTATTATAAATTTAACTTACATTTGAAAATTTCGTCTAGTCTTTGATTGCGTAAAAAATATAACAAAATTCGATGTTCTATGATAATTCTGAAAGGCAGAAAAGAAGATATTTTCATACGCCACCATTCCGCCAAAAATATAGTCCCTGCTAGTTTTCAAACGCAGTTTACCATTTCTATTTCAAGTTGCATAATTGCGATGAGGAAAAAAATGGTCTTTTTAACCTCTTACATCTAAATATACATGTATGACATATCAGCAAATATACCTTGAATATTTCATCTAGTCAGAAACAAGAGAAGAATCCTATTTAAGTTAAATATTCCTTTAATGTTTTTTGGAAGATTAGGAATTTTGTATTCTCCATTTTTGGAGACCTTCCCCTTAACTTGGAAAATTTTGCCACATACTTGCTTTATATGCAACTTACGTTTCTTTTTATCATCTGAATTACATGTGCTACCCAGGGTTAAAGTAACTATTTCAAATCAAAGTAATGTTTTTTTATATAAGATAAAAAATGACAGTTAAATAAATGTTATTGCAATAAAAACTCTAACTCATACTTATTTTTGCCAACTAGACAGCAAACAGAAAGACTTCTGTGTTTCTTTCTTTCCTTGCATTTGTGCTACTTTATATGTATAGAGTAAGATGAGCTAGTAACCAAGTGGAATTGATTTAACATCTAATTATATATCGCCAAGAATGCCATGCCTTAAACGCCAAAAGTCCAAGCATACTGGTATCAAAGCATTGTACTTTATGTTTGGAATAATTAGAAACAATTCTTTCTTATATTATTAAAAGTGGTTAATTCTATTCCTAACTAGAAAGATCTCAGTCTGTCTCCACTGCAATTGTCAATAAAGAATGATCTATTTTGGTATACATGTACCATTAATACTCGCCTGTTAGTCGGTTCTGCTTATAAGTCTGAAATTTTGTTTACTATAGTTAACTATAGTGATGATGAATTTGACATTTTCAAAACTTTGATTTACTATAGTGATAACTTTGACACTTTGAAAAACTATGGCTAAAACTTTGACATTTTGAAAAACTTTGGCGAAAAATTTGACACTTTGATAAACTTTGGCGAAAACTTAAACACTTTGAAAAACTTTGACACTTTGAAAAACTTTATCAAAAACGTTGACACTTTGAAAACATTGGCGAAAAACTTTGATACTTTGAAAAACTTTGGCGAAAGCTTTGACACTTTGAAAAACTTTGGCAAAAACTTTGACACTTTGAAAAACTTTGGCGAAAAACTTTGATACTTTGAAAAACTTTGGCGAAAGCTTTGACACTTTGAAAAACTTTATCGAAAACTTCGATATTTAGAAAAAGTTTATTGTAAACTTTGACACTTTGAAAAAGTTTATGGAAAACTTAGATACTTTAATCAACTTTATCGAAAACTTTGACACTTTGAAAAAAAAATATTAAAAAATATGACATTTGGATTGAAAACTTTCATACTTTAATCAACTTTATCGAAAACTTTGACACTTTGAAAAAAATTATCGAAAACTTTGACATTTTGATTGACTATATTTTACTGTAATATTTTTTTTGTTAGGGATGTCCCTAATCAAAATGTACGCGCTTCTCTCATTCTGGCCGTAGTTGAATGAGACGTGAATATTTTGTAGCTCATTAAAGTATTAACAAAAGCAAGTAAAGCATAATCGGGCCTTTCATGCGACCTTTCACTACCCGTTTGCAGTGAACAACATATTTCTAATGAATACTAGTATTAATAGAGAGGGTCTCTCTTGTACCGAAAAAAAAACTATATTCATTTAAACCTATTTCATTTTAATTTTACTCAGATGTAAACTTAGTCTTATATATCGAGAGAAAAAAAATATACTGGAAATGAAATATGCGTCATTTAGAATTAAAAAAAAAACAGCCTCTTCAACCTCAGTCAATGTGTATATTGTAATTTTATATATATTAGAATTTAAAATTAATTCTAAAATAATCATGCAACAATGATTATTCAAGTAACACTGCTCACAATTAAAGAATAAATGAACCTTTTTCTCAAAACACAATATATATTATTATATGCATTACATGTACTTGTATTCTTTGTTATATATCCTTAAGCATATTAAGTTGTCAATATTGATGAATCTCTTTTTCGGAATTTGGAACAAGAGGCCCAGGGGCCACAGCGCTCACCTTAGTACATCGGGCTTGAATTTAAACCTCTCCCCGGCGTTCATCATTTGAAAAAAACTAGAATCTACACTACCTGAGGAAGATTCCATATAAGTAACACTAATCATAGCTTTGAAGTACTTGAAAAGAAGATTTTAAAAGGTTTCCCTATATATATATTCCTATGTAAAACTTGGCTGGGCCATTTTGGCACCACCCTAGCCCCAGGGGTCATGATTTGAACAAATTTGAATTTACACTCTCTGAGGATGATTCCACATGAATTTCATCTTTTCTGGCCCAGTGGTTCTGGAGAAGAAGTTTTTAAAAAAATTTTCCTACATATTCCTATGTAAAACTTGGGTCAGCCTTTTTGGCCCCACCCTTGCCCCGGGGATCATGATTTGAACAAACTTGAATCTACACTACCAAAGGATGATTCCACATGAGTTTCACCTTTCCTGGCCCAGTGGTTCTGGAGAAGATTTTCAAAAAGATTTTTCCTATATATTCCTATGTAAAACTTCGGTCGGCCATTTTGGCCCAACTTTTGCTCCGGGGATTATGATTTAAACAAACTTGAATCTACACTACCTGAGGATGATTCCACATAAGTTTCATCTTTCCTGGCCAAATGCTTCTTGAGAAGAAGATTTGTTTTAAAAATGCCATTAATTTTTCTCTAATTCATAATTATCTCCCTTGAAAAGGGCGTGGCCATTCATTTGAACAAAGTTGATTCCCCTTCATTCAAGAATACTTCGTGCCAAGTTTGGTTAAAATTGGCCCTGTGGTTCTTGAGAAGAAGATTAAAATGTGAAAAGTTTATGACGACGACGACGAGGACAACGGCAGACAACGGACAAAGAGGGTGTTGCAGTTCCTTCGTTATTTTCCCTAAATGTGTAGCAGATTAAAAGAAGAATTTTTTTGTTGCAGAAACTCATATTAATTTTTTTTCAAATGCAACAATATATAAAGCTCAAGGAGAAACAATATTTGGAAGGTGTGTATTGACTTCCATTTCGCCAGTAAATGACGTGAAAATTAGTCTTACGGCAAAATATATCAGATTTTCCGTTTTTTAGATAGGGAATCCCCATTGTTCTGAAAAAGTGCCTCCTTGAAACAAAATAATTTTGATATAAACACAAACAGGCAGGAATTTTCTTCAAAACTGCCATTTCCGATTTTTGTTTCAAAGAGGCACATTTTTGAAAAACGCAAAAATTGAATAAAAATTATTTTCCAAACGTAATGCAAAATGTGAACTTTAAAGAACACTGGATATCCATCGTTTCCGAAATGGTCCGAAATAGTCCAGTGGATATGCTGGTGGGCTTCAAACTAGTGCTTTTCCCAGAGGATGAGTTCGAATCCTGGTATGGATCATTTTTGCATTTTTTCCATATGTAATTGTAGTGCAATGAAATTACACATATTTTGAAAGAGAGGTGAGAGATGGATGTCAAGACGTTAATTGAGTAATAACTAATCTATACATTTAAAATGCAGGATTAAATTGTTTTCTTTAATATGCTTTGACTTAAAACTAATGCTTTATTTGTTTTTCTTGGAAAATAAAGTTACTGTATTTTTTAAATAATATATTTTTTAAAATTTTTTTTTACAAATCGTAGTTATTGAAATTTTGGTCTCTTAGCTAGTAGCCAAAATTTTATATGAAACTAATAAAATGTCTTGGACGTAAAACCAACAGTGTGATAATGGGACGCAGTTTTATTTCAAGAAAAAATATTTTCGCACGATGTCAACAGTATATCTTTCAAAATGCTGCTTTAACCATTGTGCTTTTGTTGTTCCAACCTCTTTTGTGCAAAATGACGAAAGTGTTTTGCTGTATCAAGCAGGAAATACCCACCGTAAACATAGTCCTCTACGTAGCTGTATCTATATTTAGACATCACTGCATGAAAAGTCGGGTTTAATTTTACCTTAAATGCGATTTAAATGCTGCGATTATTTAATGTTTAAATGCATATTATAACATATTGTGGGATCGTAAATGTTAGAAAATAATTCGCATTTAATACGAGTTTAATGAAAAATTAAAAGAACAAATTTAATAAAGTTTGGAAAATTGTAAACATACTTATACGTTCGGATTTAAGTCTGCCGTAAACAAATATTAAACCTCTAATATACAAAACGTATAATTATTATTAAACATGCCAATAAATAAAGTTTTATGGTCACATTAAATTTGTTCGTTTAATGAAATTTAACGTAGATCTTTACCTCATTATTTTTTGTTAAATTTACACTTTACTTCATAATACTTCCAAAAATAAAGTTATATACGGAAAATTGTAAACTTACTAATACGTTCAAATATTATTCTTTCATAAACTAATATTAAATCTCTTGTATATGTGATAAAAATGTACGGATGAAACCTTCCCATATCATTAAGATTTAAGGTTGTATTTGATGAAATTTAATATCATTATATTAATGCATATTATTTATATTTATTCCATCAATAATTTGTATGGTTTACAGTTTTTGGTTTTTGGCAAGTATTTTACAATCATACACAAATTCATTTCTCGTTCAATTTTATTAGATGTTATCTCAATGGTGTACAAATAATGAGTTCAAAAAAGTACAAGATATTTCAAATTTATGCCTAAATGTCAAAATTTAAAAAAATTACAATCATGATTGTAGCTCAATTATAATGGAGTAAATTTTTACATACTAGTAGTAAGTAATAAACTGAAGTAATTATAAATAAATTACTATAAGAATAGAATTGTGTGTAAAATTCAAATCTACATTAAATCAGAACCCAACAGGTCAAAAATGAAGTCATTCTGGACTCCAAAAGACTGCAAAATCTGTGACTGAAACTGACCCTATTAAAACTGCTCCATGGGTTGTAAATGGCTTTTCAATTTCTCACAAAAAATTAAATCATACTTTGCATAAAAAGAATAAACGTTGCCAATAAAAGTTGTCCATTCTTTTTACATGTACATTTAATAAGACACACTAAGCCACTGACAGAGAAGCCTCACTCGCCCACAAGCAACAGCAAAAGGATCGGTCAGAGACTCCACCTTTCTCTTACTTGGGTATCAAGATCTGCAACTTACTGCCAGCAAAGCTCTTTCAGACCACCCTTTTATTGTTCCCCAAGTATTTCCACAATAGATGTCCAAGCACTAATTATTCAAGTTCAGACTGTGAAAAATACAATAACCAAAAAAATCTTTTATATCATTTGGTTATTTCAATTCAAATTAAGGAAAAAGTATCACAATTACACAAAGCAGCTTAAATTTGTTTCCAATACATGTAGCCCATTTCTGTTCCAACTGCTAGGCATATTGCTTGATGATTGTAACTTAATTAACATATCCTCATTAAATCAACTTTACATTAGAATGCCAGACATTTCAATAGTGATATTTTTAACTTTGCCTTAAAATACCAAGGATGAGCTCTGAAACATGCACATATTAAAGTCCTGTATAAACATATGTACAAGTATCTTAACAATTTTTTTAAGCCTTAATTACAATTCCATTTTAATGGAAAAGATTCTCGTCATAAGCTCTCTTACTTCAAATGGAAGGAAACAAATCAATATTTTACTCTTGCAATTCTCATTACTCTTGCAATATTAATTGTAATATTTATTAAAATCAAAATTCACCCCTTTTTAACTCAGAAATGTCTCTACCTCATTTGCCTATTCTATTTTTTACATCTATGGCTCACTAAGCCACTGACAGAGAAGCCTCACTCGCCCACAAGCAACAGCAAAAGGATCGGTCAGAGACTCCACCTTTCTCTTACTTGGGTATCAAGATCTGCTACTTACTGCCAGCAAAACTTTTCCAGACTACCCTTGATTGCCTTATTTTTTTCCACAATAATGTCCAAGCACTTAAATTCAAGTCAGACTTGTACATATATGTAATATATAAATCAAGATAAAAGTGCATGTGATTGCATACTACACAATAAATCAATAAATGTTTAAACAATAAAAAAAAAACATAACAGTTTTAATCTATAATCAAGCATCATAGAAAACATTCACTGTCAAAAAATTGCAACACTAGGTATATTTTTCTTATCTAACATTGAATGTGTCAATTAAAAATAAGTCTAAAAAAGCATCAAATTTGTGCAAAACAGTAGCAACTCAGATATTTTTCATCTCTAATAGCCCATCTCTGTTCAAGTACTACATCCATAAGTTTGACTCTTTTAGATTCTTTATTTGTCCTAGTTCTTCTTATGCTCTGCCTTTTAGAGTGTTGATTTGAGAGTGGCACTTTTGGTGTCCTGTTCTTTGAAGACTTTCTCACAATCATCAGAACGCCACGTCAGTTTTCTAATTTCATAGATAGTATCTTCTTTAGAATCATTTTTTGTACGATGAAGACGCAATCAATATTTAAATCTGCTTCTTCCTGCTTTTTCCTCTCTTGTTGCCAAAAGGTTTTCAGCTCTGGAGAAGCACATCTAGCTCCTAATTTCTACAACAAACATAAAAATAAATACCTATTTGCCTAAACATACATATTATATGTGTGCTTCTGAATTTATGCAATTGCATATATTAACTATTACACAAAATCTGAGTTGATTGTAAAATTATCAATTGACCTAGAGGAAACACAGCTCAATTTTAAGTAATTAAAAAATTTACAGAAGACCACAAAAGACTATGCCATTTTTTCAAGTCTGGGTAAAAAAAGACAGATACTTAGCTATAATTTCAGGCCAGTGAGCTACAGTTGAAGCTAGTGTTGATAAACATGTAAATTGGAGACTAATGATTTTTTTGCCATCTTCTTTTTTGAGTATTTTACCACTATGTTTACCTGCTTGACACTGAACATGTTGAAGTACACTTTTCTCTGTTCCTTCACAATAATTCTTTCATTTAGCAGCAAGATACAATGAATGAGGTAAAAAGCTGTAACAAACAAAATATGAAAAATTAATAACAGGTATGGCTCTCCGTACAAAGAATATATAAAAAAGGAGAAAAGAAATATACAAACAGGGTGTACTTATGACTAATATGACTAAAGCAAGAAAATAGCATTTTACTCAATGAAAAAGATTCTATGTGTCATTCAGTTAAGTGAATTACATAAAAAAAACCATATAGATATGTATAGATCAAATTTATAAGACGACAGAATATGACATGAAACATACATAATGGTACATGGGTTTTGAAGATTTACAAAGTTTACGAAAATGCAAAGAAAAGCATTTACAGCATTTAACATATAAAGACATACATATCTATAGTTTCACCCCAGCAAGCCACAGATTTTGTGGAAGTACATGTAAATTGGGGATTGGTGACTTTTCGTCATTTTTTTTTAGCAATTTATGAATGTATTTTACCTGCTTGACTTTGAATATGTTGAGATGCGCATCCCTTTTCTTCGTGTTCCTCCACGACATTTTATTCAATTTAGCAGAAAGATACTGTTGATTAAAAAAAATATGAACAATTAAAAACAGATATGGCATTTCATACAAAAAAATATACAAACAGATGTATTCATAATTAGAGAAAGTAGATAACATTCATACAATAAAATCCTTAAATGGTGGCAATCTCATACACAATAAGTTGTACAACAAATGATTAGTTCGTACCTCATACTGGGTAGCCAAATATCTGGTTAAGTCACTTTCAGAAGGAAGGCTCAGCAAGTTCAATGTTGATCATTCCCATAGCACTTCAAACTTTTCTGGCTCAATATCTGAAAGAACAGATGTATCTCGCATGGTTTTTTGTTCAAACTAGGATTAATTCTGATGAATGTAATAAAAATTTTAAAAGTTTATAGATGACAGACAAATACCAGACACAGATCAAAAAATTCGCTCTGGTCTTAAAATGGCTCAGGTGAGCTAAAAAAAATCAATTAATGTGCTTTTATTGATCTTATCAGAAAATTTAAGAAATTTTACCTTTGTGTTAATCTTCATACTGCTTTTGTCATTTCTTGTGATCATTTAGATTCCTGTAAATAATGCATGCATAATTGTGCATCATAGAATATGATAGCTATTTTTAATAATCATGCTTATTAAAGTATTTAACATAAGAAAACTTATGCATAGCTCAGAATCCATTGCTTTTTGTTTTTTTAGGTTAAGGAATTAAGAATATAGGCCTAAACTTCATCTTGTTTACTTGGTATATATAGCATTTCAAGTTATTGCAGTGTTTTTATAATCTTATGCTAAAAGATACAAGTTAATAAAAACATTGTTAGGCTATTTGTGTTAATTGAAAATTAGAGCTGCATGGTTCTTACCATTTTCACAAGCTGTCCACATAGCCGGCGCTGTGGGGAATCGCCTCAGGCAGTCGCACAATCCGCTATTTCACAAGCTGTCCACATAGCCGGCGCTGTGGGGAATCGTCTCAGGCAGTCGCACAATCCGCTAGTGCTGAATATGATTTTGAGTATGCATTAATAAATAAATATATATTTTATTACATTGTACAACATACTCTGTAAATGCTGAACAGAAGAACACTAAAATTCTGGAACCAATCCCAAACGAGGAAATTCTGGAGAGATGTTTAAAAGTGTTAAATAATAATTACAAAATTTAAATAGCGCTTGCCCAAACGTTTTTACTGCCAGGCATTTTATGTGTAGTGCCTAGAACAGTAATATTATCAGTAGCAGAAGCAATTATTCATTCAAGGACACATGATAAAATTTCGTACATTGTAACTTGTTCCTACCGCTATACAGGGTCGTAATTGTCTTCATCTTCTGTTACAACAGAAATTCCACCCAAAGTTAATCATGCTTCTTCTTTTCGTGTAACTCTCTTTCGCCCCTTTGTCCCATACAACATCATCATGAAGTTCGACATGGCTGCTCAGAACACTCCAAAAAATTGAATTTCGGCGCGGTGTGTTGTTTTTAAATTAATTGCTTTTCGAGCCCGACTTCGATCCCGATGTAATTGTACTACAGTAGTAGTCGATAGGGAAAAAACAAAGTTATATTCCACAGTTTTGAAAAATCTACATAAGGGTTAAATAATTAAAAATGAGAAATGAATAAATTAAAATAAATAGGGTGCTTGAATATTATTTTTCAAATATGTTTCAACATAAGTTTACATTAAGTATAAAGAATTATTTATGACATATCTTTATACCAAAAATATACTTAAACTTTAAGTATAAGCATATTTACTTTTAAATGTCGATATTATTAAACGAAACGTATAATCTTCTTAATTAAACTATATTATTCTCGACGTATTTTGCATTAAATATGATTATACTTATTTGAAAACTGTAGTTAATTATATCACAATATATCTCATGTAAAATGTATCGTTATACATAAATTAAATTCAAAACAAGGAATTTACTGGAGTAAACGAATTTATTAAATTGTATTAAACGCGACTTTTCATGCAGTGCATAACGAGGGTATTTAAATGTCCTCGATATATAGGGAATAATTGCGAGTTTCTGATCAGAAAAGCTCACTTGAGCCTTCGGCTCAGGTGAATTAAAAACGAAGTTATGGTGAAAATCTTGATACGTATATATATATCTGAGTTGTTAACAATGATATGTGTAAAGCTGTATCAAATCTAAAATACAAAGTTTCGAATATAATATATACATATATATATTTATTTCAGGTTGACTATTCAAATCATTGCATCAAATTAAAAGGAATCAAATTGCTTGTTTGCCTCTGTATTTTCAGTAGAAAATTATTTTTTTTAAAGAATTTGAATATCATTTTTTTATCCCTTCTTTGTATCTCTTTCTTCCAACTATCTAACTGTCTGTCTCTTAAACATCCGGGGCTTAAAGACGTTCCCTTGACTAGATAGAAAACACAATTAAACTTCAATAATTACCATTTAGTCATATATAAATATTTTGACAAGTAAATTCTCATTGTCCAGGAAAGGTGGTGGGTGTTTCTCTTAGATATAACAAGCGATTTCTAAATTTTATATCATTAAGGGTTGCAGCTGCAACGCTTAATGATACACTAGTGTGTATCATTAAGCGTCGAATATGTCGATATTGGCTTGTTTCATTAAGCGTCGGTGTTGCATTGCATTTGTGACGCTTAATGATATAATTCTGTCATTAAGCGGCGATTTAGCATTAGCGGTTGATGATGTCAGCTATTAATGCAATAATTTATGGCATCAAGCGTTGCAATTGCAACGTTTAATGCTATTTGTATCATTAGGCGGCGTTTTATCATTAGAGGTTGCTACAAGGCATACTCAAAATCAATCTAAAATCTCCAACATCCTTTTACAGACACAAACTTAGTTTCAGGTTCTTCTTTCTGATCTCTGCAGAGACAAACTTTCGGATTGGCTACCAGATACACTAGTGTGTATCATTAAGCGTCGAATATGTCGATATTTGCTTGTTTCATTAAGCGTCGGTGTTGCACTGCATTTGTGACGCTTAATGATATAATTCTGTCATTAAGCGGCGATTTAGCATTAGCGGTTGATGATGTCAGCTATTAATGCAATAATTTATGGCATTAAGCGTTGCAATTGCAACTCTTAATGCTATTTGTATCATTAGGCGGCGTTTTATCATTAAAGGTTGCTACAATGCCTTCACATCAGGTACAACAAGTAGGTTCTATTCATATCATCTCTCTAATTTGAATTACTTTGCCTGAAATTTTGAATCAATTGACTCTTTTGATTTCAGATTTCATAAATTTGAAGAAGCATCAAGGTCATTAAATCTTGTTGCCTTTTTGTTCAACATTTTTGCTTGTAAACAGAATTAATGTGTTAAGTTTGCATCATCAATGAAATGTCATTTGAAAGTGATTTTTTTACTTTATTATTTCATCTAAAGTGCAGATACATGTGTATATTTAAAATATAGCTTTGAACATATCATGCAGCTCCTGCATTGGTTGGAAGTTCTTTTCTAAATTAAGATCTTACAGGTAGTGTTGTTCTTCACTTATAAGAGACTTATAGATGACTAATACTTGATAAAGTATGAAGGATTGATGCTTGACTTATAAGTCACTTATAGTCACTTATAAGTGACTAAACTTGCATAAAGTATAAGTGGCTAATACTTGCTTATAAGGCACTAATAGGTCTGTCAGCCCATTTGCATATAAATTCCTAATGAGTAACAAATTAGACAATTATAAGTTAAATGTATCAGTGAAGTGTAAGTCCAAAATAAACAACTAATAAGTAAAAGAATAAGTCACTTATAAGTCATTTATCAGAAATTTCTGTAAGGGGCTTTTATCCCCAAAGCTCAAACCCTTTTGCTATTGGGAATACTGCTCTAAATATACTTGGTTATACTTTTGCAACAATACATCTATCTAAGAATCATAAAAGTCGGACCACTATTCAAATATTTGCGCCAAACGCCACGAGTAAATATTCGCACATTTTCTTTGGACTGATCTATAAAATAGTTGTAATAGCTTCAATGAAATTAAATAAAGAAAACGTTCTTATCGCCTTTATTTTATTTCGACGTTCGTTGGTTATAATATTCTGAGAAATTAAGTAGGATAGTATTATATCATGACTAATTTTATGAATGATTTTCAAAGTTCTTTCTTAAATAATCCTTTGTTAACTTTGATACCCCATTGTTTCCTTCCCCGGGGTCGGGAGATTATTTGAAAAATATTAAATAAAAAAAAAAACAAAACACGAGAGTACTCCCTGATCAATATGACCAATAATGGCATTGCTGTTCTTGAGAACAATATTTTTAAAGCATGCCACTAGATTTTCACTTCTTCTAAATTATCTCTGTTTGAATGTGTTTATGGCTCTTAAATTGAACAAACGACTTTCCTTTACCATGATATATTTTTCTGGCAAGTTGAGAATGTTTTAGTCTAGATTAAAAACAAGCAGTTTACATTTAGAAAAAAGGGGGTTAGTTTCCATTTATTCCCCACCCAAAATTATATAATTCCTCAATATTATGCAAACCTGAGTGAAAGTTTTTAGCTTCCAAAAACTACTTGTCTCAATTCAGAATTTCTTAATCTATTTTCAGGCCAATATAGAGTAAATAAATCTTTATTATTAACTGAAAATGTCACATGCAGGTTAATATTGGAATTTTTTTAGCCACACTTTTGAACCGCGACCAATCAGAGAGCTAAGAATTATCCAGTCAATTAAAAAAACATATTTTAACAAAACAAAACCTTATCCCAAAAGCAAGTTCATTATAGAGTTTTCACCAGAGATGAGTTACATTTACAAATTTTGATTTAAATTTGAAACAATACCTTCGATGGTGTTTGACACATCAAAGACGTCGGACTGGATATCTATTCCCCTGGTGGATCTTGTATTATTCAGAATATCATCCAAGTCAGTGCCTTTTAATCTTCCAAGTAACGTAGTCTTTCCACTGCCTGCACACCCTATCAACATCCCAGTGGCGTGGTACATCGTTGTCTTTCCTTTCTTGAGATTGTCCAGGAAATTTTTCACGGAGTCATCTCCTCTCATTATCACTTGTACTGGTATACCCACTGTAACAAAACAAAGCATCTCTAACAATAATGATACCCTGTTAATTAGACCCTTAAATCACAAAAATGGGTAAATTTTTCCTTAATGTTTGTTATTTATTCTACATAAATGAATCCACAAAATATGTTGAATTGGTGTAAAAGATAAGAAAAAGTTGCTCTAAAATGTACCACTTCTCAATTTTATCTCTAACATATATTTAAAAGTAAAGACCATCATTTATTAAAATAAAAAATAAGAGAAGGGACATGGACGGCAACAATCACTTTATAATCTGTTTAGCACTTGTTCTTCGGAAGAACTAATTCTATATATTCCTGAGAAAATTGCTAAGGTATCATTATTATGTATTGCAATCCTATTCTATATGATCTTTTCAATGGGCAGAAACAAAGTTTTTAGAACGAAAAAAGTGGGAATACGTTGATGTACCAGATACTCAAGTTTGGCTTGAATACAGTTTTATCTTACTTCTTAAAAGAAAGAAAGACAGACTGATATTCTAATTTAACTATACACCTTTCATTTTGGGTGTAAAAGAGATTAAAAGACTAAAACATTTAAATATGCAAAAATGCCAAAACGAAACGTACGCTTTCTATACACTAATTCATGTATTGATTTGTCCTTCATCGTGATGTGTGTAAACATATCCTCTCCAAGTCTTTCTATTAACTGTTCTGTTTGATTTGGCAATAACCAACAACAAACTTCTTCATCCTCTCTTTTCAGATAATTTGATGATCTGCAATACTTCATAATGTTTTCTTTTTCTGCCAAAACCAGAAACATATTCACAAATATCTCACTTTTTGCAAATCGAAGAAAGCTAGTGTCTCGGAAGAATTCACAAGAAAACTCGATATGTACACCATCTTGTTTCAGTACCGGTTTGTACTTTTTTGTTTTGCTGAGATTGGGTTTCTTCTTAATCCTCTTCAATTTGAAAACGTCAGCCACATCATTATATTTTTCCATCCATTGATCTTCTCCAAGATTTATTTTGTAGTTCTGGCAAAGAAGAAGGCACATCAAAAGTGCATTTCCATCTAAAACAAAGTATAAATGTAAAAATGACACATATGGAGATATGAACAGTATTCAAGGATATGTCAGTTAGACTTCAAAGAAAATGTTCATTACCAACCTTAACAAAGTAAAGCGTTATATCATGAAGGCATGCAAAGTTTTAATTATTAACATAATTTTAAATACTCATCGTACTTGTGGATGTTGTCATGGCGTTTCATGAAATTTTAAGATAGGTGTTAACGTTTCCCAAGTCAAACTCTGTATTTGTTTATATCATGCATTTTCACATATATGTCTAATTTTGTTACACTGACAGGCACGTCGCCCAGTGTAAAAAGACTTAACTCTTTTGAGTCTATAAAGGACACAGATTCAATTAGTTCATTCGGTGCCCCTCAATTAATCATCATGGATTATAAATATATGTCATACATATATGAATAGTCTTCTAATACTTTGTTTTATTGTAAAACAATACATCTTATCAAAAAAAAAAGAATGCAAGATTTCTATTTATATTTGAAGAATCTTTAAGATTAAATGTATACTACTTCAAAATGTCCTGCCAAAACTATACAACCTTTGACATTTTGATAACTTAAACTTCTTTTACCTTCAATCTTACTGGACAAGGCTATTGTAAAAAACTTTTGAAAATCTGAACTTTAAGCCTTCTAATATTGTCCACAGAATAGAATGCACATGTAATATGTATGGACGTAATTATGATGCTGAAACCAATTGATCATTTCATAAAAGAATATAAGGTCGTACATTTTCAATTAATAACGAGTGACAACAGCTTTTAAACATGCATTTTAAATTAGAGGACAGCTTTTGATACTGTATCACATCTGGGTTTTTTTCAATGGAAATTATACTTGTAAATTATTTACCTTGTATTTTCTTTCATTAAATATCAATCAGATTGCGCACACAAATGCTCAGAAGTTTACATAAAAATGCTTGACTTCCTGATTGATATTTTTATGGTTTTTGGCGACCAGGTTTTTCAACAATCTGTTGGAATCCCCATTGGAACCAATTTCGCCCCGTTTTTAGCAGATCTATTTTTGTATTTGTATGAAGCAGGATTTGTCCAAGATGTGATATATAAAAAGATATCATCTTTGGATATCATTTGGTGACAAAAATGGTTCATGGTAAACTACTTAAAACCATGATAAACTTGATAACCCCTCTATCGTCAATTTCCTTTGCTTACGCAGTAATATACCGCCATTGCCTTCATACCCGGGAGTTCATTAAAAAGTTATTCAATGACAAACAAGTGATTAGAATAATCAATATAATCAAGAATAGAACCAATCTCCATCAACAAATGTAGTTTATCATTTAGTCATTAAGTCAAATGCGGACTGATGATTTTCATACTTTTTTGTTGCCATTATTTACACAATCATTTTCTTGGTATTTCACAATTATGACAATGCACACACTGCGGTTTTTTTCAGTCGGCAGGGGATGCTCATTTCTTCACGGCACATGGTACCACTTTTGGGTAGACCCATATTTACTATGTTCCTATTTTGTAATGATTAATCACAATTTTAGGCTTGGTTACTATTTGTGATCTACATTTATTTCATTTACATCCATAATACGCCCAAAATATATACCTATCAAGACATTCAATATTTGTTTGATTCATCTGTCCTCCATGGGCCTTTGAACAGCCCTGCTACACTTTTATTGTTTTACCAATTGTGATAAACAATCCACTTAATGTCAAACCCGAGTCAATTATTTGACCCGTGACAACATATGTGAATGTTGCATATCAAAGTCTTTTATGATTATCAAGGGTATGTAAGGAAGGTGCTGGAATAATCTATGTAATGCATAATAAGGTTTTATCATAGTTGTATTTCATCTTAAAAATTATAAAATTGTTAATTTTTTTTTCTAAATTATGTTACATAAGTAGGAACAAAATTTATTGTTTTCACAGTTTGTCTTCAGAATCCCATTTTGCATTGTCACAAACCTTTCCTCTTGTGAATTTCAAGATATAGTTTCTCAACATCTCTGACGGCATGTCTTTTATGTTCATTTGAGGTCTTGTCGCACATCTCACAAAAGGCAGCTTCACATGGGATACAGAACTGAGACAATGTACTACTGGGGTGCTTCCTGCATTTAATCTCCTCGAGAGGAAGACCTTCAATGAAGAAAAAAATCTGACTTTTTTTTTCATGAACATAACAAAATATTCGTAAAAGGTGTGTTGGCTATGTAATTCAGAAGTCATAGATAACACGTCCTACTTAGTTTATATAAATGTAGTAGCAACGCTTATCACGGGACCTTTTGAGATGAACTGTATGTGTTTTCTATGTGATATTTTAAAACTTCCTGTGTTAACGCCTGTACAGGTCTACAGATCTTATGTACCGATAAAACAATACCAATGTGATGGCATAGCATTAATCAATCTTTCTACCAGTAGTCACGGCACCTCTTTCATTGAGAAAGTTTTACCGTCAAGTGTTTATAATTATCCGCCATGTTAGAACTCGTGCACTACCTGACACTACCTGGCAAGTAATGACAACGGCGAAAACCATTGAATTCGTCCTACGCTGAAGACAATTTATTCTTGTGTATATCATTCATTCACAATTGGTAATGACATTTAAAATAATGATTACGACTGCTCATCAATAAATAGAAAAAATAGAAGAAAAAAACAACAATTTCAAATAAGCTCTCCTATAATATTGCAATGCAATTTTAAAGCAATTCCACATAAAACACAGAAAATCAAAATCATATATTTAAAAATCATATACTTACCGGACAGAGAGTTTGCAAATTTACATCTGAATATGTTAAGTTGTTTGGTGTCGTATGAACCCACCCACAGAAAGTTAGACAGTTGATCATAACTCAGGCTTAGTGGTTCGTCTATTCCTTCTTGGGGTGTCAAAATCTGTGACAGAAAGGAGCCGTTTTGGTCAATCAACAGTATTGAATGGGTACGACTATCAAACACAAAGATGTATGAGAACCCGTCGGTACAGATTCCTAGTGGTGCTAGTCGGGATCCTGATGGGTGACGTGTGTAAGAGAAACGATGGTTTCCTTCATGATCTGTTACCACTACACCACGCAAATAATCAGACACAATAACATCTCCATTTCTGCTCTCTTTGATGTAAAAAGGAAGGCTAAAAAGTCCCTTGCCTCGTCTGTTGTGTTGAATTATTTGTTGTCTTCCCGTGTTTCTGTTTCGGTTCACTCTGCCTGTCTCTGTAAGAATATTCCACATCCCTACCAGCAGGTCTCCAGTTGAGGGCGAGCTGAAGACACACTGTGGTCGCCATGACTCTGTTTCGTGCAGGAATAATTTAGTCTTTACATTAGTAGCGATAAACAGTTTGTTTATCTTAAAATTATTGTCTATATAAATTAAATCGCCCTCATTAGTGACAGTGTGTCCTCCCCATATATCACTATGAATATCTGTCAGATGATATAATTCATCACCTGATGTATTTGTGAAAATTAAATTGTTGTCACTATCACTGATCCAGACCCCGTCTGATGAAAATCGTGAAATGTGACGACAACAACTAACGCCCTTCACTTTAACAGATTTTTGTAAAACTAATCTAGACATCATTTAATGAGGGCATTTATCATGTCTATCTTCTATTTGTCTCTTTCATATAGGTTCGTTCTCCATAAAAAAGCTTTCTTTTGATTTCCTCGGTCAGGGAAAAGTTTTCTGTAATGAGAAAATATGCTTTAATTATTTTTTTTTATATTTGTCTTTCTATATATATATATATATATATATATATATATGTCGCCCGCGTGGCGCAGTAGTTAGAGCGTCTGCTCTAGAGTCGCGAAGTAAGGAGTCAGTATTTTTCTATAATTTTCTATAATATTACGACTTACATATTTTAATAGCGTTTCACACAGAAATTAACTAAAAATCTTATCTCATTTAAAAGTTATTAAAACTACAAATTTTCTGGCGGGTTTCTTGATCCTTAGGAATAGTGTCAATTTTGTTGTGTATTAATGAGAAATATTAAAACTTTTATCCAGAAAAATAGTTTTATTCTGAGTACAAATGCTAGAAAGCAAAAATCCTTCACAAGTTTCGTCATTCCGAACTACGGGTTGCGTACAGATTTTAGCAAATAGAGCTCACCCGTGTTATGTACACAGTTTTTGTAAACAGGGCTCGAGTTCTGTTATTGATTATATTTAGAATTCACCGGGTGCGTTGGATCGTCACAGTCTTTTTATCACAACTGCACGGAGTGACAATATATTGTAATAACCTGGGGTAGAATTCAATTAATTAGTTTATTTTTTTTTATGATTTAATTGTGTCAACAATTATTGGGAATATCATCTGGGTGGATTTTTATTATGCATTAACTACTCTACTACATTTCAGTCCTTTGATTATTTACTCAACGTGGTATTGTCTATTTTTAGCACATTTGACACACTTGTTGTTTGGATTTATACAGGAAATCCTATATTTTATGAATTCATGTGCATACCTTTAGAATCTTTGCATGTTATTGTATTTTACTTGATTATTTATGAGTCAAATAAGTGCTTGACATAGTCATAATTGCACACGATTGTTGGAGTCATGGAAGTTGTTTACATCCCGCCGACATCTTATTTGTATTAACCAGAGTTTCGTATTTGAGCAAGGTATATTTTGTTATGCAATTCGATGTTATGATTGTTTGTGAATATCCACAAAATTAATGTTTGAATATGTTTTACTAAGATTTATCAAGGGATTTTATGTTAAACGTGATTTATGGTAGTTACACATTTTTACTATGACAGAGCTATTTGAATATCGTCTGCTATACGATTGCAGTTTTCTATAATGAAATACGCGTTTAAATCACATGGATTGATTACTTACTTATTATAGACAGATTGTTTGTAATCCATATTTATTGGTTATTTTGTCTGTTCATATTTTAATTCCATTTTGTAGCTATAATCCTCGTTGTACGGCAGCCTTGTTTGACGTTGTTTGACACTGTTTGACAGATCTCTGTTTGTACGGCGCCGTACAGCGCTGTGATTGGTTGATTGACACCGTACAGCTTTTTCATTGGTCAATTTGTATCACATGACTATTTCCGAAGGTTATAAATATAAGTGCCTCGCCAGTCTCTGGCAGATAAGTTGCACAGGCAACATCGCAGGATCGTAGCCTAAACCTAGGTGAGACAACTGTAAATTATCTCCCAACACACTGGACACCTGATGTTATATTTTTAGAGCTTTTTAATGCCAAATCAACTTTATTACCATTTTTATCCTTGAAAGTACGGTTGACACTGTGGGACATAATGAATATTTAATTATCTATATGTATCCAATATAGATGTTTGTTTACCTATTGTTATTTCCTGTTGAATGATCAATTAATAAACCAATTACTAAACTGATACCAAGCTTTGTCCTTACTGAGAAATATGAAGCAAGAAATAAGGAGTGACCTTGAGAAGTATTGTGTGTAATTATTTTGTATAGCCCCCATTCCAGGATGGCCATCCGTGGGGAGCTTACAATATTGTGTATTTGTTTTACTTTTGAATATGCCAACTCTAAGTTTTCTACGCGGGCATGTTAAGGCAGCACATGGATCAGAATTCGGCGAATTAACACTTTTTTTATAATTATGTAACACTGATACATCGGAAAAGTCAAGGATAAAACTTTTGCTATATTTATGCATTCTATTGACTTCAATGGGACTTTTACTACAGGAGGCATTTCACCACGACGTCACCACGTGACGTCTATAATTAGAAAATATGCCTTAATGAAAAAGTGGAAAATTTAACACTACCCCGGGGACATTTAGTTTCAATGTGTAATAAGAGTTATGTAAAAACATCTCTGTACCATGAAAAGTGCTACTAGAATCGTACTGGCCTATCATAGAAATATTTATTCAACAATTTCGGACAAAACCTTCCCAATTTTTTTTTTACATTTTGTTCATAATATTGAAAAAAAGCATCAATTCCCGTAAACCATACGATTCTAGCAGCACTTTCCAAAAACAATAGAATAAGAACTTTAGATAGAAACAAAAATTAAGTTTCAAGGTATGCGGCGTAGTGTTAAACTTTTGCATCTTTTTTGTTACGAACGACAGAGGAAAGACTGATCGGCAAGTAAACACCCTCCCTGCTTTAATTTTACGAAGAAAATGTAGAAGTATATTACCATACCTTATTCATAAGCTTTATTCCCACAAGAATCACACATGATATTCATTCTAAATGCTTTTAAACTCCGATTTCTTGTGTTTGTTTACATGAATTCTCGTAACGTTTCACTTTCACTCTGCTACTGCATGATCAACAGTTATGACGTCACGGGTTTGGTATTTAAC